>CM052289.1:8007790-8025168 GCA_028455765.1 Lasioglossum oenotherae
CCATACACTATTAATTTTTTTCTAAGCGTACGAGATATTACAGCACTAATGTTCATTTTTAACTTTGTCAAAAAATGTAAGATTAGGATTTAGCGCCTTACGTTATACTACATTATTCCACTTTGTACATACTATGTTATATACCTCTCTATTTTTTATATAATGTCATAATAATGTATGCTATATAAACCAAACTAGGTTTACGGCATCAATAAATAAATAATTAATTTTCTTTTCCTTTATGAAATTTCTTATTGTTTGGTATGGTTTCCCCCAAAGGTCGTTTCTCAGTTCGTTTATAAAATTTTCCCATGCTTTAGCCTTGGATTTCTGGATGATGTACTTGCCATTCCTTCTGGTCATGCGGAGGTTCTCCCATGCCTGGATAACTTCGGGGTGGTTTTTGCTTCCTCTTTTGGATAGTATTTTAGAGTATCTTCTTCTTGCATTATTGGTCGTTTTCCTCTGAATTGTAATGTCTTCGTTCCACCAGTAATTCTCCTGTTGATTTAGGAAACTCTTAGGTTGGCCTAGTGTTTTGTCGCATACCTGGTTTATTGTGGTTTGCAAACATGTAATCTGTTCCTCAATTTTATCGACCGTGTTTTTTATGTTGAGTCTGCTGTATGTATGTTCTGTGTTTGTATTATTAATTCCTATTTGTCCCCTGTTTATCTTGTGGTTTATTTCTTTAGTGAGTTCTTGTATAAATCTGTCCTTATTTTTCTCCCTTAGTTTCCATAAGGGTTTTCCTTTTTTTGATGTGGTTTTCTCGTGTGTGATTCAGGTCTAGATTCATTTTGTATTCTAGATATAAGTGATCTGACTCTGAGTTTTCTTTAAGAACTGTGGCTGTACTAATTTTGTTGTTGATATCTGTTGGTGCGAATGCTATGTCTATCTTTAATTTTTTACCGTTTCTGTGAAATGTGAATGAGCCTGAGGTGTGTATGACTCTATAGTTGTTTCCATGAATTATCGACGATAGGTATCTCCCTCGTTTGTCCAATTTCTTGTCTCCCCATTCTGGGGAGTGCGCGTTGAAATCTCCGGTGACTAGGAAATTACTCGCGTTTAGTTCTGTCTTTAGATGCGCAAATAGTTCGTCAACTATCTCTTTAAATATTGGGAATTTACAGTTCGGTGAGATATAGACGGAGTGGTAGTATATACCATTTACATTGACGGCTATCCAGTGATCGTTAATAACGTTTAGGTCTTGGTAGTGCCACAAGAGAGCTTTGTATCCAATCTGAATGGCCGCAGTATTGTTCTTGCTGTAAATCCAATATTTTTTCCCTTTCACAGGTTCAGTGATTGCGATGATGTCATATTCGTTGTAGAGCTGTCTGATTTCTAGATTTGTTGCCGCCCGGTAGGTGTGATTTATGTTTATTTGTAATATTTTAATACTCTTCTCCATTTTCTCATTTGTGGTTCTTTATTTTCCTTGTTTGTTCTTTTTTTATTCGGTTCATCACGCTTATATTAAATTGTACTAAAAAGGAGAAAATAACTTTTTTAGACATTAGCGACAATAAATAAAAGCGTGGAACGCCTACGAAGATTGAAATATAGTATAGCGTCCACGCTTTTATTTATTGTAGTTAATGTCTAAAAAAATTATTTTCTCCTTTTTCGTGCAATTTAAAATAAGCGTGGTTTTTAAAAACTTTTTTAAATATTAATAAATACAAATAAATACAATATTTGACACATACAACAACGACAACTCGGCAAGTTATTATAAGCGTGGTAATAAAAAATAGTGTCTGTCTACGAACCGTGCAAACGAACCTTCCCGAGGGACCCGGACATTTCGTCGAAGGACATTTCGTCGAAAATCGAATTCGGACATTTCGTCGAAAGGACAGTTCGTCGAATGGACATTTGGTCGAATGGACATTTCGTCGAAAAGACATTTAGTCGAATTTCTTGTCCCAAGTTTTTGTTTTAATTATTTGTTTTGTTTTTGGTTTCGTTTTTGGTTTTGGTTTTGGTTTTGGTTTTGGTTTTGGTTTTGATTTTGGTTTATGAGTTTACCCATTGCACATACCGGGAGTTTTTTTTGCAAATATCTCCGAAACTAAGGTCGACCGGGGGTAACTTGTATAGGAAAAAGTTGTTCAAAATAGCGTCTTTTATAACATATCTCAGTTTTATCAAAACCGGTGATGGTGCTCCTAATCTGTATACTTACCCCAAAAGCGAAAGCGAAACCGAAACCCAAACCAAACCAAACCAAACCAAACCAAAATCAAAATCGAAACCAAAACCAAAAACAAAAACAAAACAAAAAATTAAAACAAAAACTTGGGTCAAGAAATTGGACGAAATGTATTTTCGACGAAATGTCCCTTCGACGAAATGTCCCATCGACGAAATGTCCCTTCGACGAAATGTCCCTTCGACGAAATGTCCATTCGACGAAATGTCCATTCGACGAACTGTCGTTTCGACGAAATGTCCAATCGACCGAATTCGTCTTTCGACGAAGTGCCCTAGATCCCCTTCCCGAGGCTCTTGCGCCTATAGAAGATTTACTGTATTACGGTTAGTGATTTTACATGCCATCAGTAGTCACGGACGACTTCGGTATAGCATGCGGAGAATTAAGAAGAAGCAGATGGTAAATATGGTCAGACATTCGTCGCATCAGGAAACGCGTCTGCCTTTCACAAGCAATTTCTACTTGTGGCAAACAGTTGCACAGCATTTCCATATTCCAGTAATTTTATTGTCTCCAAGTTATCACCGCAACCAATTTATTGCGAGACACAAATAGTAGCAAACCAATGGCTCCGTTTGTAAACATTAACACACCGCGAATATAATCAACAATGGATAAACGCATGAATTAATAAATTGCATTGCAGATTCGTAATCGCCATAAATTATGAGGATCACTGGAACTCTAAATAAGATATTATCACAAATACATCCATTACTATATAAAAATATATCCATTATATAAAAGCATTGTTATTCCAAATGTCGATTTCGTTCATTTATTATTTTTTGTCGTTTTTGTTTTTACTTAACACTGAGCAGTGCATATAACTAAACTGCGGATTGTTTATGCAAAACTAACATTATTTCCATTAAGAACTGTAGGATATTATACAATATCCCGTTCATGTAAATTTTCCAATGATCAATATTTCTTTTCTAGGAACTATTATAAGTAGACAGCGGATTTTATGCGTTTATGCCAAAGATGAGTAGGTGTAAATTAAAACAGTACAAGTATTAGAGGAATTTAAAAATCCTCTTATATTGTTTCCAACCAATTAATCAGGTCAAGAAAGAAAATAAATGTCTATTTCTATCCAGTTTGTGGCAATTCAGGTAGAAAATTTTTATTTTTTGCATAAAGATCCGTTGTCTGATTACACTGTGTAACAGCTTTGTTCCACAATTACTGTTGGGTGAATCGTATAGAGTTTTTTGCGCTGAATCCGGATCTGCCCTTAATTTTTCTCCCGGACGCATAGTTTTTGAGAAACATGACTTTGAAAAAAAAACATATTTTTCAACTTTAAACAAATATTACGATGTTATTATAAAATATATCGAATTGTTCTTTACAGCAAAAGATTCTGTAGACTTTCCCGAATACAGTGATATCCAATATTAATACATTATGATTGTTTAAACATGTTTAAACAATCGTTAAGGACGAAGAGACACCACTTTTGCACCAATTTTTTAGGATATTTTTCAATTTATGTCAAAAAATAAGAGTCCAGCGGAAAATCTTGAGAAACCACCATTTCAAGTTTGCATGGTCGACGTTTTTTTCGAACCAGAAAGCAAAATATCTTCGCCCGACATGAGTTGCCGCCAGTGGCGTTTACCACTAGACAGGCGTTCCACGGGATACAGCGCGGCGCACAGTGAGCCAGATCGACGCGCTAACTGTCCATGAGCTAAAAAATCAAAGTCCTCATATCGATTCTTAACGAATGTACAACGTTTCTTAAATGTCCATTACATTTGAAACCGATAATATTAATTAAAGTTATTAAAAACTCTCGTTACAATAAGCGTTCAAATATCAAAGTTTTTCAGATACAATTTATCACCGAAAAAATTCCTTTTCTTCATAACGCTATCCTGGAAAACCTACTGAAGATTAAGTGCCGAATTTTTTTTGTATGAAGAATGTATATCTATGTTGAGAACGCACCAGGAACTAAACATTAATGTTCATAATTTGTTATAAAAAAAATACTTGGTCAACTAAGGAATACTGTCAAAGTTTTTCACTTTTGACAAGGGTTAAGTTAAACGTGTTACATAGTGTCGTGCTTTAACAAAGTGGAACATTTACAGCAATGTCTCCTCTAACAGATCCTGCAAATTTCACACCCAAATCGACCCCAGCTTGGAAATTATGATGGTTTAAAGCGTCGCGTGACACGCAATTCCGCGGCGAGTCGCGTTGCACGAGACGCATGACGACCACTCAGCGTCTCTTAGGAGTCTAAAGTCATCCACATATAGCAAATCGAAAAAAAAATTTTTTTATATGCTTTATAGTCGAAGAAAAAAAAATTCTATACTTTTCTTACGTTTATATTACAATAACCGCGAATGGAAAGAAAAAAACTGTGACGAATTTTTTTGTTCTACATCTATGTATAAAGCAGTAAAAAAATTTTTTTCGTTTTTTTTTGAAAATTTTTTTATTTTTTGAAAATGATCTTTTTTTCATTTTTAAAAAGTCCGCCAGGATTTGCCAAAAAAACGGGCTTCATGGACTTTTTCCTTTGGTATTATGTGAGAGAAATTCGTTGAGATTACACCCAACCACACCCGACCGCGGTCGGCATTTGGGTTTGAAAAAGTGGCGGGAACCTCCAAATAAGCATTATGTACTGTGACGTGGCAGTTTTGCCAACGTCACCCGATGCCGGTTATCGGAAGACCGGGTCACCCTCTGGCAGCCAAATACGCGGGAGGCGCCGTGGCGAGCGCTCGCCCTGGGTACGAACGAGACCCATGGGCGAGTTCTAATATTTTTGAGCGTCGCGCCAATTGCGCGACGCGTATCCACAGGACCGTAGTCGGGCCCCGAGGGGGGACCCGAAGCACATCCCCCGCCGAGACATGAAAAAGGATCGGCGTTGGCGATATCTCCAACCCCGAGGAAAGCGAGGAATCGGCGTGGCACAGGAGCAACAACCTGGAGGCGCCGACGAGGACGGGCGATTCCAAGCAAAGAATCTCAGCTGTCTCGCCGTCGCCTCATCCGGAGAGAAACCGGATCGCTGCCGGATTGGCTCACGTCGATCGCCTC
This sequence comes from Lasioglossum oenotherae, assembly GCA_028455765.1. Lineage (NCBI taxonomy): Eukaryota > Metazoa > Arthropoda > Insecta > Hymenoptera > Halictidae > Lasioglossum > Lasioglossum oenotherae. Next base: position 8,013,093 of record CM052289.1, read on the forward strand.
TGCGGGAAGCGGCCAATCACCGCGCATCGCTGCCGGAAAGACACCGAATCGCCGAGCGCCAGGGACCGTCGCGACGGGCTAGGCCCTGTCCGAAAATCTACTTGCGATAGGTCGAACTGCGTGCGGGGGAACGAGCGCGGCAAGGAGGGGACGCTCCGCTTCCGCGTTCCCGTGTGATACCGAGAAGGATTACTTCTTCGTTGGCTCGAATGCGAGATAGTCGCGAATAATAGATCTGAATCATTGCGTAATTTGAGAGTACTTTGCGTTATTGCGAACTGAAGCTGCCGGGACAGAGGGACGAGAACGCGTCACCATCCATCGTTGCCCTGGGTAAGCTTCTGTCAGATTCCATTTAAAGTGATCTTTCTCGCGTTGGCTCGGTAAGCGTGTCGTGTCCGCGATCGCGTCGCCGAAACACCGACGCGGCTTCGAAGCCGCCGGTACGCGCGGGGAAAATTATATTTTGCGGGTGTCAGTTCCAATAGAGGTCGGTTGTTGGGATCCACGTGTCGTCTTGACCTCTACGAAACGTGGTGACTGAGTTTAGCGTGGATCTGAACACTATTTTATTTTGCGAGGATCCGCGCGTATTTATCGTTTCTGATCGAACCTCGAGTCGTCCCACGGTGCGACGCCGCCACGTGCTCTCGTCGTATTCCCGCGATTCGTTCTGCCGACGAGAATATTATTGTAACGCGAGTTCCATCGGAATTCGGGCGTAGGACGTTAAATTCGTGTACGCCGACGTTAACATCACGTTGCTGCCGGATTCAAAGCGTAAAGAGAAGGACCGGAGAAGGTCAAATCGCGCGTGCGACGACTCTTCGTCGCCGACCACCTGTCACGCGTCGGCTAACCTCAAAACGTTGCCGGTCGCTGCCGGCACCGTTCCTGTACCATCGGAGGAAGAAATGTTGTTAGCCAAAAGTGAAAGAGAGTCATTATTACGTGAGAAACCTTCCTGCCGCGAGGAACGCCTCGTGTTTGACCCGCGTAGTACCCTGCGACCATTCGTATAACAACTCCGTGTAATTTCGATTGTCGCAGGCTCGTAAAGTCGTTCTCGAAGGGTTCGCAGTTGTGAATTTCGCCTGGCACCTTCCGTGCCTGGCGCCCGAACTGACGTCTAAGATCTCGAAACACGAAGGGCCTGCGTACAATTTTTGTCCCGGGTGGACCACGTCTCGCGCGGCCGAACGTGGCCCGGCGGTATCGTCTGTAAATACCCGGAGGCGCTAACGTTTCGACCCCGAAACGAGAGACGCCGTGACAGTACTGCTTTTAATTCTAGCATAACTGACTCCGATCGGGTTTAAATTTGATATGGGTACTTATTGATAGGTACTTAACACTTTACCGACCGATAGCCTATTTATCGGCTTCTTTTTTAACACAACAAGAGTGTGTATACAGAGTGGAGTATTTATCCTGACCACCTGGAATATTTCGAAAACTAAATTCCAGAGAAAAAAATATTTCAAATAAAAAGTTTAATTCAAGGAGGGGTTGATGCAGCAATCATACCTATTTTAACTTTTCATCATGTTTTCAAGGTCATTCCAAGGTCAACTTCATTTTTTTTTAATGGAACGAGGTATTTTTTAATACATCAATCGATGCAGTTGGACATTCGTTATAAAAAGGTACAAACCCATGTATGTCGAAAACTTAGTAGTTCAGGAGATATTTCAATTTAAATAACTCTAAAACACCATTACTGTCCTACTAACACGTTAGCGTTTACTTACTTGTGTATGCCCCACCCTGTATATTATTATTATTCATAGAGTTATCAATACATTCAAAAAACCAAGTACTTATAGAAACCAAATAATATTTTTTCAAACCAACCTATCTGACAAAACTTAAATTCTATAAATATAATGAATCAATGATATCTGATGATATTAACTTAAAAATTATTTTCTGAGATTCTATAGTATGAATTGTCAACAGAACATGTCGGAAAAATTATAGGATATTAAAAGTACTGTTTTTTAAACTGTTTTGACTGTTAAAAGTCATATTTTCCTTTTTTCCAATATTTGGAAAAAAAATTTTTGGGTGGTCAAAAAATATTTTGACAACAGATTCGTATTCTGTACTACTGAAAACATGGATATTTAAAATCTCAAGGCGATACAAAAACTGAAAGGGGTGCTAAACGCGATGTCCAGCATTCCGATACATTCGTCCCACTGTGGCGCCAGCTGTTCTCGCCCATTTCACCATTATTTCAAAACATAAAGACCACGTTAAATAGGTCGTTGGATTAGTCTTGAAATTCTTGAAATCTTTTGTATTGAGATTTGTAGAAGACTGATTACTTTTGTAAGAAACATATTTTTGTCACACCACCGGAAATGTTTGAAAAATCGTGTGAATAATGAAGAATAATTGAAAACTGGCTATTCAGAAGTTCAAACAAGAGTATTCCATAATTATTGAATGATTGAAGTTTATTACATTTAATGAAATAACAATAATGTGTTAATACAGTCTGTAACGCGACGAGGAACGAAACCCCAAGGGCGCCAATCCGCCTCGGCACTACCCTGAGATGAAGAAAGGAATCGCGCCGCGACCGAATGTTCTAGAAGGCCGCATGTTCGAGAAACTTCTAAAATCCCTAACAACGCCCTAACAAGGGTTAGCAACCATTGCTATAAATACTATACCTGTAGACGATCGCGGAGAAATCACTTTTGCTGCGCCTGTGGGAGAGGACGAGGTAAGACCACGGCCGCCCATAGGTTAGGGAGAGTACGAAGCAATGCTATCGGACGCCCGGCAGCTCAGGAGAGGACAGGGATTGCACCTGGACGCCTCTCTGGATAAATGGGAGAGGACGGCCATGAAGGCCGGCCGCCCGCCGAGAGGAAAGAACAGGGTAGCTTCATGGCCGCCTGAAAGTAGGATCACCAGGTTACTCTGTACTTACGTCTTGGAGAGGACGGCCATGAAGCTTAATATGAAGCGTAACAGCAGCGAGCTGAACTGTTACGCCGCAGGCCCGGGTTCGAATCCCCTTCGTGGTAAGTTATTTTTTATAGTTTTTTTTCATGGAAAATGCATTTTCAATGTTAAATAAAATATTTTTATTCGCTAAAGGACTAATTGAAAATGGTACTTATTATTTTATAGAAGAAACACTAGATCTATTACTACATATACAAAAGATAATAATTAAAAAACAATAATAATATTAAAATAATAATACATAACAAATATAAATATAAATACAAATACAAAATAGAATAAATGCAATGTATAGTAATTAGAGTGGTTAATATAAACAATATACGTTACGTAGAATAAATATAGAAATCAAATATAATACTTATAATTTTTGTTATGTGTAAAAATAGTATTTATTTGTAAAAGACAGTAATGTTACTCGACGAAGATTTCGGTGTAGAGATGTATCGGCATCGATCTGGCAACGGGCTATAGGGCTCGCGCTCTTGAGAACTTTCTGTAAACTGTTTACGTTATCGTGAGATTTGATACTAGCTCTGCCTCGAAATGCATCTTTCGTTCATCAGTCAGTTTCTTTCTATAGTCGTAGCATTTTGTGTTTTGTATTTTTCATATTTATTCCATTTTGTATTTGGTATGTGTATTTATATTTATATTTGTTGTTTTTTATGTATTATTTTAATATTATTATTGTTTTTTAATTATTATCTTTTGTATATGTAGTAATAGATCTAGTGTTTCTTCTATAAAATAATAAGTATCATTTTCAATTAGTCCTTTAGCGAATAAAAATATTTTATTTAACATTGAAAATTAATTTTCCATTAAAAAAAACTATAAAAAATAATTTACCACGAAGGGATTCGAACCCGGGCCTGCGGCGTAACAGTTCAACTCGCTGCTGTTACGCCACACCATTGCTTGGTAAAAATCTTAACCAAAGTGATATTTTACGGTTATGAAACTTTAATTGCAAATATCTCGAAAACTATTGAGTGTCTGCCCCTATAATGGGGTATTTTCGTAATCAGGGGAACAAGATCTATAACTCTGTAAAGTCTGAACAAAATCTGTGAGGGACAGAGCGGGGGTTCTCCTTGTTAGACTCGGCCGGCCGCCGAGCTTACAGAGGACACCGGGTGAATCCGAGTCGTCGTCGTTTTCCCAGTAGGAGAGTACGGTTGAGATAAACCGGACGCCAGATGGGAAAACTTTTTATTAGTAAAATTATTTTAATCTTTCGTTGCTAACCTTCTTCGAAGGTTTATTTTAAATGATACGAAAACTTTCGATGTATGAAACTAATTCGAAAAAATATATTCTTTGTTCAGAGAGAAATCCCAATTCCTATTCCTTGCGATACGAGAGAGAGAGAACCCGTTCCTACTAACATTTTTCTATATTATTACAAATAACGGAGATATTTAAGGTGGATATAGTTATTGCCCTACCCCGTTTTCAAAACTTGCACGGTACAGAGGGGGACATATTGTAACATAAACATTTTCTGCGTGGGTAGAGGCATAGAGAAGATTTCAAGGTCATCTTGATTTTTTTAAATGGAAAGACCTACTTTTTGTATCATGAATCGATAGACTATCGAATTCTGAGTAAAAATATATTGACCTCCATATGTCTTAAATCTAATAGTTAACGAGATATTATCGAAATAATTTTCTTTCTTCTTTCGATAATATCTCGATAACTTTTAGGTTTAGGACATACGAAGATCAACACTTTTATACTCAGAATTTAATACTCTATCGATCTATGGTATAAAAAAGGACATTCTATGCGTCCTCTATGAGTCCTCTATGCGTCCACCCACGCAGAAAATGTTTGTGTCACAACACGTCACCCTCTGTACCGTGCAAATTTTGATTATAACATTTTTCTATATTATTACAAGCAACGTAGATATTCATGGTGGACATAGTTATTGCCCCACCCTGTATAATAAGGTCTATCCCTATGGTCAGTTTCAATACGATATGAAACGATTGGTTCATAACTTTTTAATAAAAAACGAGCAACGGCTGAACACTCACGACGGTGTTCAATCTGGGTTAGGTCTGGGTTTGGTTAGATTACCAAACCTAACACCGTCTTGATGCCGTCCAATTTCAGAGAACGTCTTCGATAACATAATGTCAAATCCAAAATCACATTCATCTAGATTATTGTAGATACTGTCAAATTGCAATACGGTAGCATCGGTATATTTTTAACCGACTTCGAAAAAGGAGGAGGTTACTTAATCGATCTGTATGTGCCTTTTTTCGCTTTTTTTTCTATGTATGTTCAACGAAGTATGGAACGAAATCTTTTGCATCTTGTAGAGTATGTTCCCGGGATGGTCCCGTGCAAAAAAAATTTTATATTTTTTTATTAATTACGATTTTATTTGCGAAAATGTAGGGTGGTGATACCGTTGTGAACTCCGCTGAATGTTAGACATTAGTTAGTTATCGATTGCGGCTTTCAGATATTTATAAATTACGATTTGGAATGTGACGGCTGACAGAGATAAAAAAAAGTGTGAAATAAAAAAAACTTTTAAAAAAAAAATTGAACCGACTTCGAAAAAACGCACTAAAAAATATAAAATAATTTCCATTTAATTTATGTGAATACACACGAACTTAAATACAATATAATCTTTTCGGGGGCGGCGCAAAATTGAAAATTTTCGACACTGGAAATTACAAAAATCCTTAAATTCTTCTAAATACTAATATATTTATATTTAAATAATATATTTTCGCCGCCTCCGAAAAGATTTACTGTATTTAAGCTCGTGTGTATTCACATAAATTAAATGGAAATTATTTTATACTTTTTAGTGCGTTTTTTCGAAGTCGGTTTAATTTTTTTTTTATGTTTTCTTGTTCATAATTTTTTAATAAAAAACGAGCGACGGCTAAAACCTCTTGGGAATTACTTAGAAAGGTGACCTTGATAATATTGTATGTCAATACAGTATATCGTTTTATATATATAGCCTTCAATACTTAAAATAATTATAACTTTTTAATAAACAACGAGCGCCGTCCAAAACCTCTTGGGGGTTACTCACAAAGATGAGTACATATGAAAGGTGAGTATGACAACATATGTCAAGGTCAAGGTCGAGGTCATCAGAGGTGCCTCCCTAATCGTAACATTTATCGAAGATAGTCCTAATGGGTCCTGAGAAAAGGTATATTTTATGCGAAAAGGAGAAAGGAAATGCAGATGCTGCACATGTTCACAGTTCGTATCCATTAAAAACCCGAAATTCGAAATTTTTCACCAGAATCAAAGTCCAACTCCCCTTAATTGTTAAATACAGAAGGGCTTCATTTCTTTTTTAAATAATTTTAGAGAGTAATGCAACATTCTTTTTATATTCCGTAAATGTTTCCACTGTCTTTCATTCGTTCGTCTCATTCATCGGGTAAATTCGTAAAATACGCTGCCAAGTGTTAGAACTTTCCGACACAATCTTACCTATGAATTTCGGAATATTGATGCCCTTTAATTCCCCAACTAAACGACTCTCCGCTCCACAGAGCGCGTAAAATTAGCTAGAAACGAATTGTCCGTTCCCAAGTTCGGTCAAACAATTCGCCGATTTCCCAGTTCTTTTGAAATCTGTTTTTTACTCGAACGAAATCGCGAGGGGGAAAAAATCTATTCTTCCATAGTTCCTAACCCGCGGAATCGTTTGTTTCACAGTGATATCGCTAATTGCGGAAACACCCTGTACACCGTCGAGAGCCTAACGAACTCATCCCACTAATATTAACTGGGCGACCCGTGAAGCAAGCGAGAAGCTCTATCCAGTATGCGGATCGCACGTTTCCGGTTCGGCCGTTATCGAGTAAGGTGTATTCGATTACACGGAAACCTGGAAAACTGCGGATGAAGTGCAAACAGCCGGCGAAACGGATCGACCCCAATTAACGTTTCCTAATTAGATCGGCGCGCGGAGCGGCGCGGCGCCCGATGATTGGCTCGGGCAGGAAGCAAGCACGTTGCTCTGCGAGGGAATATTTCGCGGTTATTTATAAGTTCGAGGGTCGCCGCTTAACCTTGTCCGACTGAGGACCGTCGGGCACGTCAACCGACCGTTTTATTAGGATGCTCTCTTCGCCCGGACCGGTCCAATTAGGTCAACACCACCTGACTACTCTTCCGAATTCGTAGCGTTCTCCCTCTAGTCGAGATTACAGTACTTTATCGATATAAGTCCCCAACACGGGTCTGCCCAGGGACGATTATCCGCCAGGGATACTATTCCTTAATTTACACCGAACGTTGAAAAGGACAGAGCGGGGGGAGCTCGAGAGGCATTGGTCGCCGAGAAGAGTAAACATAACTAATCCAATAACAAAACTTCTTTATTTTTCATTATTTTTTATGGGACTTTCGCCAACTCATTTGGGGCATTTTTCTGATTAAAATGATACCAAACAAGATACAATTTGGCCCATATTTATTGTACATGTGAAGCAAATCTTAGTTACTCCATACCATCAATTAAACCACTGGATACAATTGAAATTATATAGTGTTTCGTGTCACTTTAATAAAAAAAATGTCACAAAATTAGTTGGCGGAAGTCCCACAAAAATATAATGAAAAATAAAGAAGTATGGTAATTGGATTAGTAGTGGTTCATACCGATATACCCGAGCCGAGATCAGATTACACGACATCTTTACACTGCTCAGAGACCGAGGCAGCTCGAACTTCGTGGCTCCTCTGTGGAGTGGGTAGGCAAGGGACAGTAATCGTGTACACTTTTAAGGATAGAAATCGCAACTTTACTGTAATTACCTAAACTTACTGGCATACACATTTCATTCATTTTCTTGTACATACAGCACTTGGTGAAAAAGCAATATCGTTTTTAATATTGGACTATAAGAGTTGAACTTTTTCAAGAAGTTAGAGCGATTAGTTTACTGCGTGATGTGAAAAGAAATTTTTTCAGAAATCGCAATTGGTCGGAATTGTAAAAAAATACTGAAAGTTACATTTTACAACTTTTTTATGTGGCGTTGTATTGAAAATATAAAAAATATGTTTCGCAGATCTGTGTTAATTATATATATTGTGAAAGTTTCATCGAAATCGGTTGATGCGGGAAAAAGCGACAGACATTCAAAGATGTATGAATCCTTAAATTTATTGCAGTTAGAGGCCGGAAATTGTGAAAAACTGCAATTTTTACCATCTATAAACGTTTGTAGAATATTCCAACGTTGACCGATTGTGATGAAATTTTCAGGATATGTTTAATTGATACAGATCTACGCAACGTGTTTTCTAAATTTTCTGTATAAGCGAACATAAAAAAGTTGTAAAATGCAACTTTTAGTATTTTCTCTTCAATTCCGACAACTTGAAAATTTCTTCAAAAATTTTGATCACGTTGGGTAACAAACCAATTGTTCTAACTCCCCAAGCAATTTGAAATCGTATGATCCAACATTAAAAAAGTGGTTTAAGTGTTTTTAAGAGTGTCCGAGTATTAATGGAAATTACTGCATGTCTTGCAGTTTTGTCGTGGGGTGTACAGTGCCAATCATACAGAAAGAAAATCGACGATCGACCGTTGTATATAGTAACATTTACTTGTGTAATGAACGATGAAAGTTTCCGACGCAAAAAAGGGCAACGTATGGAAAAGAAAGAGACGCGGAGAGTGTCGCACCGCGCCGCGTCGCGTCGCCACAGTTCAAAAAACTTCCCATACGTTGTTCTTGCTTGCGTTCAAAACTTTCATCGTTCATTACACAAGTAAATATTATCGGAATTATATCATATATTTGGTATCATTTTCATTAGAAAAATGCCACGAATATGTTGGTGGAAGTCCCATAAAAAAATAATGAAAAATAAACAAGTTTTCTTATTTGATTAATGTGGTCTGACCGATATACCCGAGCCGTATGATGACATACTTCTGGAGTGAATTAGGAGTGAAGATAGTTCTGGGACAATTGTCGGCCAGACATTTGGGACATTTATCGATAAAATACTGTATTCCATGAATTTCATTCTTCCTGAGCACAGCACAATCATTTCCTGTGGTTAGAATATCCTGCGGGCCAAACTCGCCGGCGCACTGTGGGGTATTTGGCTGATCTAGTAGGCCAAAAGTCGATTTCGTCAAACTCATCCCAGGTAAAAATGAATTGTTACGTGGAAAAGTTGAATATTGGGGGGTCATTAAACCATCGGTTTTTTCCCGATTTGGCATTTCCGTACGGAGGTATGATCACTTGAAGTTTAGTCATTCAGTACAGTGCTTGTACCTTTCGTCATGTCGTCCGCATTACCAACGTTCGAAGTGAAATATTTTTAATCACGAAAGTTATTTTAAGAAAACCGATTATGGATGATGTAGCAGGTAAGTCTGTGTATTTCGCACAATTTTAATCAGATATATGTTCATTTCAATAAATTAACAGCAAGTGAAAAAAGTCAATTAGAAGGCAGTTTTAATCTCAATCTACATACAATCGGAAGGAATTAGTTGTACGTCCGGGTCCGTCCCGGATGTGATGTTTTACCCGATTTAAAAGCATTTATTATTATTTTAGGGCCATCTAATGTTCAAATATTTACACGGAGGCAAATATGGTGCATTATTCAGCAACTTCAAAATGTCAATGTAAATACAAAGTTGACATATGGCGAGAACTACTTGTGTAATCGAAAGAAGAAATTCGAAGCAAATTTTCCTATATCAAGTCGGAAATAAAGCATAGATGAACGGCAGCATCTCGGAAAGAAGAGGTTTTTTTAAAAAAAATGTAAGTTGGCTTGCCAAAACTTTTGAACTGCAAAGACGTTAGTGTATACTTACTTGTGTAACGTCTTAGTACGACAGTAATGGTATTTTAGAGTTATTCAAATTGAAATATCTCCTGAACTACTAACTATTCGACATGCATAGGTTAGTACGTTAGTTAGGTTAGTTATGTTATGTTATGCTATGTTATATTATATTATATTGTATTGTATTGTATTGTATTGTATTGTATTATATTATATGGTGAAATAGGTTATATTGTTTATATTATAGTAATTCACGCATATTTGTGGGAATGATTACATCGGCAAGGCCATCAACCGACCGAGTCGTTGCCCTCGTACCAAAAACATCAAATGACACACGTTAGCCACTGTAAACAGTCGAGGACCGGGGCAATGAACTGAGAAGTAAACCTAGGCCAGTGTCATCGCCCGTACCCTGGCTAGGTCACGAAAAACCCATGTAGGTGTGCCGAGACGCACCTGTGTGTACGATGGTAAAGTCAGGCCGCAGAGGACGCGGAACGTCTTTTTGTCGCAACGCTACGAACCACGATACGATATACGAGCTCTATCACGACTTACGGCTACGACACACGGTTAACGATTACGATTTACGGCTTACGATTAGGAATCTGCGAATACGGATACGTTTTGTATTATACTTGTACTGTCTATCTTTGTTATTTCTGTCGTGTTGTTCTAAATAAAGGACAGATATTTAATTCTCAACAATCTTGTTCCTACATATTGTTAAATTAGTCAAAAATAATAGTTTCAATAAAAATGGTTAATTTTTATTTTTTTATAATTATTTTTTTTTAAGACAAAATACTATATATAAGTTAGTAGGTACATTTTAAACGCGTTAAGCAAAAAAAAGTAATTTTGACCACGGAGTCCGCAGTCGCGCGGCTCTACCCATTGAGCCACTGCGCGCCATCAAGGTCTCTTCCCCTGCCCCAAAGGACCTAACCCAGACATAGCCCAGATTACTTTCAAGTAACTATAGAAATCGAACCCTTTTTTTACGATTGGTAATCCTGTTTACAGATTCCCGGTCTCACCTGGAGGGTGTGGGTCTCCCCGGACCCTTAGTTATCCCTTGAGGGACGGCTGGAGGCCGGACAAACCAACTAATTCCACACCGATGACCTGCCCTAGACTAATGAGGAGTGCACGGAACCGATTCGGACGCGACGGGCACTTTACCTCCCTTACATGCCATCCCGGTGGGAGAGAAGCTACCCCTTCAGAAACGAACCTCAGCCCTTCTTCAGGCTCTCCACCTTTATTCCCTTCCACTATCCTATTCCACCGTTCAGTCCCTATCGCGCACGCGCAACGTGTCCGTGTGCCAGAGAGGGGGTACTTGTATTCCCCTCGATTCCTTTTCGATTACCCCTGTCTGATAACAATGCTTGGGACACCGGCACCGGTCATCCCCTCTTTCCACGGGTCCCTATTCGTGATAGCCGGTGATCCCCGGCGCACATTGGGCTAAACCAATGAATCTTGTGTCAAAATCAAAGAACTTTCGATAGAAATGAGATAGAGAGAAATAATGCAGAATATGGGGAAAATAGAGGGATTATGATACAATCGTTTTTTAACCTTGTAATCTGTGTTAAGCTTGCGGAATCTCAAGATAATTGTGATTTATCCAATACCATGTACGGATAGATTTTTTTCTTAACATGCCATACATCATTTCCCGTGGCTTTTGTCACGCTGATTTCAAATCTGGCCGTAAAAGTATACCACCAAAAAAACTAATGAAATCATTTTTTCGATGAAATGATTTGTTATACTTTCAATAAATCATTTCAATTTGTAATCTCCAACTTTTATGAATAAAATTCATCTTACAGCCGACAAAACTTTTGCATCAATTATTAGCGAAACGGTTGAGTTTTTACGCATGGTTCCTTTGACACTTTTCATCCCCATGATGCGTAGAATACAATGCAATAAACAAAATTTGACGTTGAAATTCAATTGAATCAACGATGTAGAATACGCCAAGACCAAACATTTTTTTACGCCCTGCACATATCAAAGAGCTTGGTGCCGCGAAGCATCTTCGTCTAAATCACCGATCCCGTAAACAGATCGTGAAACCTAAGCCGTGCGAAAGCTTAAGGGACGCTCGTTAATTAGCCACCTCACTTACGATTTGCCGGTATAAACGCGAGATTGAGAAACAGAGAGACAGAGAGGTAGAGAGACAGAGAGAGAGAGAGAGAGAGAGAGAGAGAGAGAGAGGGAGAGAGAGGGAGAGAGAGAG
>CM052289.1:8029249-8091610 GCA_028455765.1 Lasioglossum oenotherae
GAGAGAGGGAGAGAGAGGGAGAGGGAGGGAGAGAGAGAGAGAGAGAGAGAGAGAGAGAGAGAGAGAGGAGAAGATCCATCTTTGTTTATTACGACTAACTAATAGCTGGTAACCAGATACTACCATTGCCTACTTAAGAAGATACAAATTTATAATAGAATTTCGAATGTTTTGCGACAGTAAATATAACACAATGTGATATGTCGTTGAATTCGTCTTGGAAAATGCTAACGTGTTATGACAAAAAAAGGATCCATTTCAGAAAATTAATTTGTTTTGTGAAATTCCTCCCCCGCCATTCGAGTCCTGAAAAAAACTTACACCATATTATTGTTCCCTCCATACTGAACAATTTTTGTTAACTAATTTTTCGTAACTTTAGTGTGTCACGAGATATTTCCGTCATTGGATAAACAAAATACCCTATATATAATTTCTTATAATAAACATACATTCCATATATGGATATAGAATATAGCCATAAATATGATTTGACTTGGACCTAACTTGACTCTCGCATGATCAGTAGCCCAAATAAATTTCTGTCCTCGACAATGATTCCTAATAGTAATAGACAAAAATTATTTCCATCATCGATAGCGGTTCCATATGACCAAAAAGAATTGTTGTCCGTTACAATGGATATTTATCAGTCAATGATAATGTCTATCATCGATAATGATTGTTTGTAAATAGAACATATGCAAATTTAATATTTTCAATTAACTAGATTTCCTGAATAACTTCATAAGTTTAGGTCTAAAGCACGACATATTCGAGCGTTCAGAAACGCGGTTTACAGACCACATAATATGACAGTAATTACTCTGTCCAACAAAATCAATCTTTTTTCATGTTCTACAATTACTGTTGGGTGAATCGTATAGAGTTTTTTGCGCTGATTCCGAATCTGCCCTTAATTTTTCTCCTAGATGCACAGTTTTTGAGAAACATGACTTTAAGATAAAAAACGTATTTTTCAACGTTAAAAAAATATTCTGATGTTATTATAAAAGATATTGAATTGTTCTTTATAGCAAAAGATTCTGTATACTTTCGCGAATCCAGTGATACCCAATACTAATATATTATGATTCTTTAAACATGTTTAAATAATCATTAAAGACGGAGAGACACCACTTTTGCACCAATTTTTGAGAATATTTTTCAATTTATCTGAAAAAATAAGGGTCCAGGGGAAAATCGAACTATATCACGCCATAGAGCAGACTTTTATCTTGAGAAACCGTCCTATGAAGTTTGCAATGCCGACGTTTTTCCGAACCAGAAAGCAAAATATCTTCGCTCGACATGAGTTCCGCCAGCGCAGTGGTGTTCACCACTAGAACGGTCTAGACTAGATCGTTCGACGGGTTACCGCCAGTTACGGCGCGGCGAACGCCCGCGCTAGTGGTGAGCGCCACTGAAAGTGTCGTTGCGGTGTCGGTCCGTCTAGTGTGCGGCAAAGACAGCCACCGCGGTGCCTTTTTGACGGCACGGGCCGCTGCAGGTATGCGCCGTGTCGGTATAGTATGCAACGACCTTTAACCGGGTTAGTTGGGTTATAGTTTCTTTGTCTAACCCGGTTAGTCGGGTTATTCTACGGTTACGGAGAACCGAACCCTGTTAGGGTTAGGATTCCTATCCCTGTTTTGGACCATTTAACCGTTTCCTTATTGCAATTACAGTCCACTTTTGCACATGTAATTGAAGATGTAATTAAATACTCATGTAATTAATTACTGCCCAACTCTGCTGCTGATTCGTTGGACCGATTAATTCTACAAATAACATGAGAAAATAGAACATAGAAAATTATGCAGTACATTGAAGTTCTGACGATTGTAGCTGCGAAGAAACGAGAGTTTCATGCCCATATTTGAAAATTGTTTGCGGACAACGAAGTTTGTAGGTACAATAAACGAAGTATATCGCTGAACTTCATCTCCGGAAGCCAAACATTTTCAGCGTTTTAAATGTAACCCCGTATATTTTGACGAGGCAATGCCAAAAATCCCAGATTTAATGTCAGGAGCTCACTGGTTCGAAAGTTACGCGTACGTGAAGTTGAACGATTTTGGTATGTACTCGGACATCGTCGAATGAACGAAGCTGCAATAAAATTGGTCAGTTAGGTTCGTGTAGAGGGTGAAGGGGATAGACCCCGCTACGCTTTCAAATCTATGGTATCGACATCACCGCGTGCTTTTGGCGCCACCCATCGGCTCAAAAATTACTCAACTTTACACACGCATAACTTTGAACCAGAGGATTCCTAACATTAAAACTTGGCTTGTCGGTATTTCCTCATCAAAATTTGCAGGACAACACTTTAAAAAGTTATAAATTTTTGGCTTCCGCAGGAGAACTTTAACCGAGGATTGGAAGAAAAATACAGTGGTCCGAAAAACTATTGGTTAGTTCAAAATTCGTTCAATATTGAAACTGCTGTAACTTTGCTAAAATTTATCCAAATTTGATGAAAAAAACAACCATTTTAAAGCTTGAGATTTCTACTTTTTGTACTGTATACGGTTTTTGCTGAAACGGATGTTTTGAGTGCAAAATTTGTCCATAAAGAGGAGCGTATTAGATTGTAAAGTTTGTAGCTATTTTTCAATCAAGTACTGCGGATTATAATCAATATTTTAACGTTATTCGTCTATTTTATATACACTATCGAAAAGTGTAATCACTTACAATTAAAATATCTTTTTAAAATAGTTATTACAAAGAATCTCCGTTATTTATAATAGTATGGAAAAAAGTTACGAACAAAATTTGCACGGTTCAAAGGGAGACATGTTGTGGCACAAACATTTTCTGCGTGGGTTGAGGCATAGAGACGATTTCAAGGTCACCTTGATTTTTTTAAACAGAATGTACTTTTTTTATACCATGGATCGATAGAGTATCAAATTCTGAGTATAAAAGTGTTGACCTTCGTATGTCCTAAACCTAATAGTTAACGAGATATTATCAAAAGAAGAAAGAAAATTATTTCGATAATATCTCGTTAACTATTAGATTTAAGACATATGGAGGTCAATATATTTTTACTCAGAATTTGATAGTCTATCGATTCATCATACAAAATGTAGGTCTTTCAATTTAAAAAAATCAAGGTGATCTTGAAATCTCCGCTATGCCTGCAGCCAGGCAGGAAATGTTTGTGTCACAACATGTTTCCCTGTATACCGTGCAAATTTTGTCCATAGCATTTTTTCATATTATTACAAATAAAGGCAATATTCAAAGTGGACATAGTTATTGCCCCACCCTGTATATTATTTAAATTTCATGTGTATACTGTTTTCTCATTTTAGTGTATATTGTGTGTTTATTATTATTTAATATTTATTCAAGTTAATACGAAGATATAGCGAATGCGAACATGCAGGATGTGAAAAATGCTGCTATTTTCGCGCGCGCGCGATGGCCATTTTTTCGTAGATCAACTATAAATCACGGAGTAGCGCGTAGTAGCAGCCTTTTTTTCTTGCATCTTAATCAGAAAACTTCAAAGAACACAATGGCACAGAAATGAACACCCGATCGCATCCGGAGGTATAACAAAGTCATTACCAAAGTCTTAGAATCATACAGAAAGTGACTGAATCGTTGGTTATCTTTAAATATTAATAACTAAAAAAATGTATATAATACAAAAGTGAATTTCTCTTAAAAGCATAGCTTATACTTAGCTAAAAAAACTTCTATGAAACAAAAATCTGTTAGTGTATGTAAATAAGGTAACAATTACTACCAGGTGAATTCGTTGAAAAATGAAAGCGTGTTAACAGAATTTCAAACTTCCGACAAATTTCAGTGCTTTATGGATACATGAATGGGAAAACGAATGATGGGAGATTGTTCCTCACATACTTCACTAACTCAAGCCACAAAAATTTTACAGTTTATGTAAAGTTTTAAATATTGAATTTTGACCGCTGAAATCGGGCATACAGCCCACTGTGCGTTGTCACTATTGAAACAGCAATTTGAAATGTAAACTTTTGTGAACAAGAATCGAACGACAATAAACCTGAGTTCAGTTCAAAGCTTGAAACCTCTAATTTCGTAAGCCATCGATCATTTTCTCGAAGATTGAAACTTCTCGTTTACTGTGGCCTCCTAAAATAATAAAAACTATAACGCGACGAGCAACGAGATAACCCCAGGGGCGCGAATTCGCCTCGGCACTACCCTGAGATGAAGAAAAGAATCGCGCCGCGACCGAATATTCTAGAAGGCCGCATGTTCGAGAAACTTCTCAAATTCCTAACAACGCCCTAACAAGGGTTAGCAACGACTAGTATAAATACCGGTAGACGATCGCGGAGAAATCACTTTTGCTGTGCCTGTGGGAGAGGGCGAGGTAAGACCACGGCCGCCCATAGGTTACGGGGAGTACAAAGCAATGCTATCGGACGCCTGGCAGCTCAGGAGAAGACAGGGGTTGCACCTGGACGCCTCTCTGGATAAATGGGAGAGGACGGCCATGAAGGCCGGCCGCCCGCCGAGAGGAAAGAACAGGGTAGCTTCCTGGCCGCCTGAAAGCAGGATCACCAGGTTACTCTGGGAGAGGACGGCCATGAAGGCCGGCCGCCGAACTTACAGAGGACACCGGGTGAATCCGAGACGTCGTCGTTTTCCCAGTAGGAGAGTACGGTTGAGATAAACCGGACGCCTGATGGGAAAACCTTTTATTAGTAAAATTATTCATTGCTAACCTTCTTCAAAGGTTTATTGTAAATTTTACGAAACTTTCGATGTATGAAACTAATTGGAAAATATATTCTTTGTTCAGAGGGAAATCCCAATTCCTATTCCTTGCGATACGAGAGAGAGAACCCATTTCCTACTATTATGTCGGATCCTACAAAACTAATTTGCGTGATGTAGAAAAAAAAATATATTAATAGGAATATTAATGAAGACATACGCGGCTGACAGCCAAAAGAACAATGCTCTGCTACTTTTGGTTGAATAGATTTTCTCCCACCTGTTGCCGAACACTCTGTATGTTTAGAGAAATTAGAACAAGACTGCTTATTACACGATTAACTGTGCAAAGTAAATATAGACGCGTAGGAAGTACTCTCGAAACTAACGAATTAACGACTAGGTTACATAAGAGACGGTCATTATTCAGATTAACTGGTTCCATAATACACGAGAATTCAGCACGGGAGATATGAAAAAGATGGAAGGTCAAGGTTTCGCCTAGGCACTCGTCGTCGAAGGCTTTTAATAATCGGATCTTTGAAACTGGTCGTTAAGACAAAAACGTTGAATTTATAACAGTTAGGGTCATCATTAAAAGAAAAGTGTGTCACGAAATAGGGGAGGAATATAATTAAGTTGTAATGTACAGGGTGTCCCAACTTTAGAGTATCAAACTTTGTCATTACCATAAATTCTATACATATAGCCCAGATAGCATTGAGGCACCTCAAAGACATTTGTAAGACGTCTGTTGCAAGACATTTGGACGTCTGAACGGCTCTCGAATGTCTCCTAAATGTCTTATGTTACAAAACGGTACGTCTTAAAGACGTCTTCAGACGTCTTTTAGACATAGTTTATGCGCCTTCTTAGATGACATCTCTGAAAAGACGTTTTTAAGGGTGCCGATCCACTTTCGAGCGAGAGTGTGTGGCACACTCACACACCGCTAGACACATATACGTACACAGAATTGCAAGGGTCCGGCATTTAACAAACCACGTCTCGCTAATGCACATTTGGAGCCTCTACGTAGTCACAATCGCTAGATAAAAGATCAATCTAGCGGAGACGTATCCCAATTTGACTTACTTTCGCGTTTTCTACTGTCAAGAGACATACATTTTCTTAAATATCGAGAGATGTAGGGTTCTTATAGAAAAAGTTGGAGGCAACCCCGCTGGCAGGGACACATACAATGTCAATGCAACGTTTATTATGTTAAACCATACGTTTGGAAACACACAGTTTGTTAAATACAGAAATACAAAAGCAAGGGTTCTGTGACGATACACTTCCAGTTCGAGCTCTGACATCTGTTTCTCACATTCAGTCACCGTGAGTCGTCTAACTATAAGCAAATAACCCCTAACTATAACCCCACCACTTCCGTTACGCATTTTCGTGACGCGAAATTAGGCTTATACCCTACCAAAAGAATTTCACTTCAAAAATAGTGTCCCTATACGATCGCCATCCGTGCAGAACACGGCTGTTGGACAGCGACTGAGGATTTACTGTATTACTAACAACGAAGATATTTTCGGTGTAAATCTTAGGTGCCTCACTGTATTCGAAACCTAATCCCGAATAACCCTTGTCTATCCAGCAATTCCCTGACGATTTATTTCGAAAATGGCTACAATTGTAATATTCATACTGATATCCTTGCGAATATGGTATTGTATAATAATGCTATCACTCTATACTAGAAAGAAAAATAATTTTTGTAGACAACTCTCAAAAAGTGCCGAATAACGGTGATGAATATATAACAGGTGATGCTTACATCGTGATACAAGACAAAGAATTTAAATTGTATACGAGAACAAAGAAATGTAATAAAATATTTTGTATTTATGCAGATGATTCATGCTATGTTGCCTAGAAAGCTGCATTCGAATTATTGTACTGTTATGCCGCATCACCTTTCCCGATAAGATTACAAACTAACATTATCTGCACCCTTTTGCCCAAAGCTGACTCAAATGTTTGGCTGGACTAGAAACGACAGAGTTACATGTACGTGACACATTTTAGTGTAGACCAAAAATCCTTATAAAGAATCTATATAAGGGACCCTCTCATTGAGCGGGACTGACTTTCGAGTCGTCAGTTATTTTGTAAGGACGTATACTTTCTGTAAAGCGCGATTTCTAGTGAACAATCTGTTGGTGTGGCCTACTCAATAAACTTCAAGTTATAAAGAAGAAAAAGGATTAATTCTCGAGGGAACCCCATCCTTTCCTTGGGTTATCCTTGGTTCGTCGACAACCCATTTCACCGACACTGTTTTCATCGATATGATTTGACCGACAGTAACTTTCGTCGACACTATGTTTTCATCAACACGGTAAAATCGTCGACAAATGTCTTCATCGACACGGTTTGACCGACATGTTTTCATCGACACAGTCAAATCGTAGACATATGTTTTCATCCACAGTCCGTGTTTATCGACAGGTTTGAGTTAATTATTCATATCGCTTTAATTTCTTGATATTTGTGTAATTATTGTACAATTTTGTTATGTTTTGTAATCTACATACATATGTATATGTACATTCGTTCTGTTTATTCACATTTTTTATATGTATTTACACAATTATGTTTGAGATTAAATGAAATATTATGATTTTTTATTAATTTGTGTATACCTATTAATAAAGTTCGTTTATTTGAAGAAATTCTGATTAATAAAATAGCAATAAAAACTTTGATCTAAATAACAATGATTTGTAATTCTCTTTATTATTCATTATACAAGCAACTAAATGCGTCGAGAACATAACAATGACAATAACGATTAATCTATCATATATATACATTAGCAAATACGCGGATTTGGTGTCAGTGGAAATGGATAAACTCAAACTTGTCGCTAAAGACGGAGTGTCGATGAAAATATATGTCTACGATTTGACCGTGTCGATGAAGACATTTGTCGATGAAAACATAGTGTCGACTAGAGCTGTGACTAATGAGATACTCGGGTCAGCCATGAGATACCCGGGCAAACGAAAATTACCCGAGTACCCGGGTATCTCATGAGATAGTCAGCTACCCGGGTATCTCATAACTGGCTACTAGAGTTATTACTATCTGAGCTGAATTTCGGTTATGATTCGGTCCTGTTATTCTGTGTTCTGTTCGGCCGAAAAACGTACAATGTATGCAAGCAACTATCAATGACAGAGTGACCGTAAATTAACACGTATATGACAAAACACAAAAATTGTTCGGCATAATCGGGCAATTATCGATATATCGACCACTACACTGATTTCGATGATTTTTTATTGTGGTGTAAAAATCGACATTTTGAACAAATAGTGTTTGTTATTTAAACAATTATTTAAATACATTTTTATGCTGTACATATGGATACAAATTTGTTTATATACTAATTATTTAAATTATTATTTATTATTATTAATTTTTTAACAATTTTTTAAATAAATAATTTCTTATAATGCTTACAATTTTATTTGTATATTTACTATTTAAATACGTATTTAATATTTACGCAATTATTTAAATACATTTTTATACTGCACAAATAATGTATACAAATTTGTTTACATAATAATTATTTAAATAGTTTTTTATTATTATTTATTGTTTAAACAATTTATACATAAATTAATTTTTATAATGTGTAGGTGTCACGTCTGCTGACGTTTTGCCATAGGTTATAAGCATAGTTAATAAGAGTAGGATATTGTAACCGTAATTATTAATAATATTCATTGGTTATGGGTGGTCATACTTCGCTCCGATCATCACATCCGGTTCTCACCTCATACCATATACCCATTCTTATATTAACCCTTGTATAATAATCATATCTTAATGTATTCCCCGTAGCTATCACGTAGCATTCCCCGTAATCATTAGTCGCACATCTCATAACATCCGTAGCGTTGTGTCTGGCGAGGCATTGCGTAGAAGATAAGACACCTATATATTCTACCACACGATCCTAAAAAGAGTTCAGTTAATTCAGTTCAATTCGGACAGCCAGTCTGTCACGTTCGTTCAAGACTCCAGCGAGGCTCGTCGCCTCCTGGATGTCCCGGTCCGGACTCCGACGAGTCCTCGCTCTCATCCGCCTTTGAGCAGTTCTGCTATATCACGCGCTTCTAATTCACTGTAATTCCATTTCATACGTTACAAATATATTCCCAGTTATTCATTTAATAAGTGAGTCTCGCTTAGTTCTTGTCCCTACATCCTCGCGTTTGCGACACTCTCCTATTCAATTCGCGTTCGTCGCTATTAATTACGAAAGCTCGTGCGCGTCAACGAACGCCAGACGGAGGACAACAGCGGGGTATCTCCCGTCAACCGAGGATCACCGACGACGTGGTCTTCCCAGGACGAGTGAGGACCATCGTCCTCCATACGACGATCCAGCCTGATTCGACTGCAGCTGTCAACGAGCAACGAAAGCAGTTCGCATATACGAAGCCTGCCTGTATTCACCGATCGCCATACTCAACTGTCCGATAAGTCGCTAAATATTTCCCTGCGAAGATTCGCGCCGTCTGTAATCTCTGTTCTCGCCCGCCGCTTTGGGCGAATCTACTACCTGTAAGCGTTAAGTAGTATACGCATGTTCGCGAAAGTCGTGGTTCCCAGTCAGACATCGGACGTAACGTGCCGCGTGGACAAAAGGTTGTATCGCATTTGAGCGTCCAGTAAGGAGAATGGGTCGCGGAACGATAGTTTCGCGAAAGTCAGACTCCGGGACGTCTATGTCTATGTACCTATATTGATTCCCCTTGGGGTTACAATTCTTTTAACAAATCCCCTCCTTTGCCGCCGACCCTTCTCATCTTAACTAATCTTAACCTAAACTTATTCTGACTTACAACCTTATATCTATGCTTAACCTAACTTAATATATAAATAGAGAGAGAGAGAGAAAACTATATACAAAAGAACCTAATTACCTATATATACATATATACATAATTACAAAAATTTATTTACAAAAATTTCCAAAATATGGGACTTCCTCTTCCGGCTGTTCCTCAAACATTCCATTCATTTATAACCTAACGATCCTTCTCTCCATTCTTCCACTTTTCTTAACCATTTCTCCCCTCCCCCTTCATCCCCTAGCACTTCACACATTCTGTCCTGCCACCCTTTTTCCCCATCCAACCTCATACATACCTCCCACACATGTTCCCAAGTTTCCTTTTCCCATTCACACACTCTGCATTCATTCATCTCTTCTTCCATCCAATACCTCTCCCCCCTCATCCCATTACCTAATCTGAATTTTGCCATACGCTTCCATCTACTCTCCCCCCGTCCTTTCCTTAAATAACCCGGTAAACCCTCACCCTTTACCCTCCCATAGCATTCGTTAAATTTCGTTCCTCTTATTCTCTCCCATCTTTCTTCTTTCTGTTTTAACTTTTCCCACCCTGTTAACTCTTCATTTGTTGATTCCTGCCTCTCCTCTAGCTTTTTCACAATCACCTCCTCCGTCCATCCCCTCTCCGCCAAGAATTCCCATCTCTCCTTCTCCCATCCGTCCCTCTGCCCACCCTTTCTATCTCTTCGCCTTACTTCTTCTCAGCATAAGCGCGCTAGCTCTCCCCCCCCCTTGCCTCAACTTATACTCATACCCCCACGCCCTTAATCCCGCCCTCCCCCTCAATAGATCCCTTTGCAGCTCCTCTCTCATCATATACCCCGGCGTGTATTTTCCCACACCTAGTAGCCATCTCATATATCTCTCCTGCAGTCTCTCTAATCCCTCCCTCTCCTTCCAACCCCAGATTTCTACACCGTAACAAATTACTGCCCATATTAACCTATCAAAGAGCCACATTCTCCTACCCCAGTCCTTTCCAAATCTCCTTTTCCCTATTTCCCATATTTGTCCCAATAACGACGCCCCTTTCCTTAATCTTTTTTCTACATGTGCTCTTTGCCCCCCATCTCTCGTGATCGTATATCACAAATACTTAAATTCCTTTACCTCCTCTATTAATTTACCTTTCCATCTCCAAGATACCTTCTTCCATCACCCCCCTCCCCTTCTACACCTCATCACTTTCGATTTTTCGGTGTTAAGTTCTAATTTTTTCCCTTCCAGATACCTTTCTAATGTCCCTATCATCCCCCTCATTTCTTCCTCATCCTCCGCTAGCATCGCCACGTCATCCGCGTACGATAGAGAGTACACTTTTTTACCCCCAACTTAACGCCACCCCATCCCCCCTCCCTAACTCCTCATCCAAATCCGCTAGCAGCAGCGTAAACAATAGCGGACTTAACGGGCATCCCTGCCTGACCCCCCTTGCCGTCCAGAAGTTTTCACCTTCCTCCTCCCCTACTTTCACCTTACTTTTCATTTCCTTTAGCACCTCCTCACATCTGCTCACCAGCCCTTCCCTAACCCCTCTTTTCCTCATTGCCCTTACCAATACCTCTCTGTCCACCGAGTCAAATGCAGCTTTTAGGTCCACGAACAGAATAATCATTCTCCTCCCCTTTCTCTTCACCTGTCTATTTATTAGATAGTTAAGAACATAGATATTATCAATACATCCTACCCCCTTCCTAAACCCAGTTTGGCTTGCCGGTAACAAGTTCTTCCCCTCCGCCTCTTGTCTTATCCTTTCCGCTAACACCGCTGCGTATATTTTGTATGCAGTTTGCGTCAATGTTATCTTTTTTTGCTATCGGTATCACTACCCCCTCTGACCAATCCTCCGGCCATCCCTCCCCTCTCCACACCTTATTACACACCCTCAATAACCACTCCTCTACCTCGCATCCTCCGTATTTCCAAACTTCATTCGGGATTCCGTCCCCTCCCGCCGCTTTCCCATCTTTCAGACCCTTTATTACCCTTCTGATTTCCTCTATCTCTATTTCCCTTTCTGCGTCCATCCTTTTTCCCGCCATTTCTCCCCTTCTTACTCTCCATCCTACCCCTCCCAATACCTTCCTACAATGTTCCTCCCATTCTCCCATTCCTATGTTTTCGTCAACCCTTGTTCCCCTCCTTCTTTCCCTATTCACAATCTTCCATACCTGACTTTCCGATTTTATTTCCACCACCTCCTTTTCCCATTTTTCCCTCTCCTTATTCTTTTTGTCCTCACATAACCTCTGGTATGCTCTTTTCATCTTCTTAAACTCTGTTCCCTCCTCACCCTTTCTTTTCCAATTTCTTAATTCTACCCTCACTTTCCTTTTCTCCACTATACATTCTTCATCCCACCAGCCTTTCCTCTTTACTTTATCCTTACTCTCTACCTTCCCCAGTACTTCCTTTATTTTTTCCTTCAATTCCTTCCAATCAATCTGACTTCTCTCCTCTATATTTACCCTTTCCCCAAACTTTTCCCTAAAGACCACTATACCCTCATCTGACCAACACCCCCTCTCCTTCTTTTTCCCTTTCCCCTCCTTCCCTCTTTTCACACCTGCTTCCCCTTTTAACCACACTGTTATGGGAAGATGATCCGAATCTATTTTGTCCCCTATTTCCATCTTTTCTACCCCTTCCCTCGATTCCTCGTTCCCCAAAATATAATCTATAACCGAGTTCCCTCTTGCCCCAACATATTGCCCTTCTTCGTCCCCCTTAATGTTCCCATTCATAATTCCCCAACCTTTCTCTCCCAGGTATCTACACAATTTCTTCCCGTCCCCATTTACCTTCGTATCCTTTGAGTTTCTGTATCCCCTACCCCCCTCCTCCTCCCCCTCTTCTATCTCTCCTCCTTCCCTTCCCGTTCTCGCGTTGAAATCCCCCCTATTATCACCCTTACCCCTTCTTCTCTCCGATCTGTCCACTCTCCTAATTCTTCTAGCTTAGCATCTAAGTCTCCGTTTATATATACTCCAACCACCCACCACCATCCCCCCTCCAACTTTACTTTCGTCACCATCATTCCCTCCTTCATTCTTATCTCCCCCTTTTCCCTCTCTAACTCCTTCCTCACTCCCATTAGCATCCCCCCCCTTAGCTCTTCCCTTACTTTCCTCCCTCTTCGCCCACTGCACTCTTCTATCCCTCTCCAAAAATCCTCTCCCTTATTAGTCAGCCCTGCCACATTCCAGAATCCTATCCTATATCCTGAACCATTCCTTTTTTTCCCAATGTTCCCCCCCTGATTCCTCCCTTATTCGTTTCCCTGTTCCCCTCCCATTTTTCCTCTATTTCATCCCATTTTCTCATTTTTCCATTTACCCATATTTTCATATACCCTACCTGAACATTCTTTCCATTCATCCTTTCTTTTTCTGCCTCTCTATCTATTTTCCACCTTGCCCTCCTCTCCTCTTCCGTAAGGTCATCAACTATCCTTTCTTCTTATCCCCTAAGCTTTTTCTTGCCCTCCATTACCCTTCTTTTATTTTCCCTGTCGGCCAATTTCACCACTGCCATTCCCCTTCCGTCTTTATCAACCTTCCCTATCTTCCTAAACTCCTTAATCCCCTCTTCTTTCAGCTCCATCTTTTCCCACAGTCTCCTAATCTCATCTTTTAAGTCCTTTCCCTCCACCTTTATCCTCCTTATTATTATGTTGTTCTTCTTTTCCTCTCTTTCCCGCTTGTCCTGCCTAATCTCCAATATCCTAAGTCTTCTCCTATTCTCATCTAAAACCTCTTCTCTCCTTAACTCATTTCTCTCCCCTTTTTTCCTATCCAGTCCTCCAATTTCCCCAACTTTCCCTCTACTCTATCTTTCCTCTTGTTTGTATTCTCCCTCCTGCCCTCGTCCCCCTCCTCCCTCCCCATTTCCTCTATTCTCCCCTCTATCTTTACTACCCTTCCCTCTATGCTTTCTATCCATTTCTTCATCCTTTCCCTATTTAACTCCCTCCTCTCTTCCCTTCACTTTTCCCTTTCCATCCTCCATTCCTCTAACAATTTTTTCCCTTCCTCCCTTTCCCCCCTCATCTCTTCCCTCATCCTCTTCACCTCCCCCATTAACCCTCTGAACATTTCCTCCATTTCCTTAACGACCCCTCCCCCCTCACTATTTGCTATTTGTGGTGACCTTTTAGTCGTATCACTTTTCTTGAATATTATATTTTCAGTGCCCACCTCTCCCTCTACTTCCCCTATTCCCCAACGCTCTATGTTACTATCTCTCACTCATTTTGAACTATACTTCTATCTTCCCAAAATTAATAAGACTCTTTTCAAAAATTCCCGCTTCTAACTCTTTACTATCTCCCAGTCACTCTTTCTCCCACTAGTTAGCGCCACCTCTCTCCTTCCTTTACCTGCGCTGCCTGTCTACCGCCACGCGTACCTAACCTCCACTTATTTTGCCCTTCCCTACTGCTCTTCCTCTCACACCCTCACCCTTAGCCCTATCTCTCACGCCTACCCTACACCCCACTAACCCTTCTCTACCACTTTCTCCACTCACACTTCTTTCACTTGCACTCTTACACACAATTATCACGCTCAGCTAATACCTTACCGCAACCTCTCACACAACCGGAAACGGAAGTCCACACTCCGGGACGTAACAATAGGAACTTGTTTTATTCGTTATTTTCATTATTATTCCAATAATAATTTATTGTTAAAATAATTATTTAAATAAATAACTTTTTGGATGGATGAATATAGAAATAAATTGTAAAAATTGATTTATTTATATTTATTTATTAATAATTTAGGAGGTTCATGATCGTACTGTTTTTAACAATAGTAAATACTTTTCACAGCGCACGGTTCGATCAAATTCTAAAATTATTATATTTGGCGAAAAATTAAATTTACAGAGTTCAGGAAGCCTAGTTTCGACAATGTCCGCGAGATGGACCGGGCGTTGAACAGACTTTCTCACAAGTTGCTAAAACGTCACCCATTAGTATATTAACAAATTTCTTTAAAGACACTTGTGTCTAAGGCAGGACCCGCTAGATAGCCTTACTGATGAGTCCTCTAGCGGGTCTAGGACGAAACACACCACCTTTGTTTTTCCTCCAATAAAATAGCTCGGCATTTTTACAGATTCAAATCCGAATCAGAAATGTTATCTAGTTCAAACCCGAACCGAAACGTTTCATGCCTCACTTTAGCTATATTTAGTGTAGAATTTGATCGAACCGTGCGCTGTGAAAAGTATTTACTATTGTTTATTTATTAATAATTGAAATAATGAATATAGAAACAAATTATAAAAATTTATTTATTTAAACAATTATTTTCACAATAAATTGCTATTTAAATAATAATTCAAATAATGAATATAGAAATAAATTATAAAAATTTATTTGTTTAAACCAGTGGTGAGCAACCCCGCGGCGTATTGTGGGTCAAAAGTGCAAAGTGGAAGACTACGCGCGGGCCGCAACCGGCAACGAACGCAATATTATACATATGTATACACAGTTTGTTGCGTCGCGTCCAAATGTGGCCCGCGGGCATGCGGGTTGCTCATCACTGTTTTAAAAACTGTTAAAATAATTATTTCTACAATAATTTATTATTCAAATAATTATTCAAATAATAATTCAAATAATGAATATAGAAACAAGTTATAAAAATGTATTTGTATAAACAATTATTTGAACAATAAATTATTATTGAAATAATAATTCAACCTAGAGGGTTATTGTTGCTCGCTCGCTTCGCTCGCTCGCGAATAGGGTTGTTTTTGCTCACTCGCTTCACTCGCTCGAGAATAGGACTGCTCCTGCGAGAGGGTTAGTGGTACGCATGGCTAGTAGGGTCTGCAGCTATTAATGTTTTTTTTATTTGGTGTGTGACTCTCCAAGAGCCACACAAAGAACTTCCCGATTCGTTAGTTGCAGTATATTATTAACATTATTTTAAGTACGTTTTAATAAGATTATCCGTTTTCAGGAAAATTCAATAGTTTTCTACTTATCAAAATGTTTACTATATGGCGTCGCATTAAACCAACATCGTAGGCTCGTTACTCGCTTGGTTCCTTGTTATAGCATACTAATGTTGCAAAATAAATTGTCTTAATTAGTTTTTTCGCAAACGATACAACTCCTCATTATGCGGGTATGCAGTATTGATCTTGGTTTTCTTCGATACTGTTAATTTAAATTGTCCCAAAATATATAAAACGCGCTCAATTTTGAAACTCTGCTCAGTGCTACATACAACATTTGTAAAGTTCATTTTTCCGATGTTTTAAAATTCAAACATACTTTCTCGTATGTTTGTCCCTGACTTTTATGAATCGTAATCGCTTCAGCAGGAACCGCTGGAAATTGACTACGTGTGATTTGATATTTTTCCTCACTCGACATATTTACTTGATTCCAGATTTTTATTATTGGTGTTAAATTTTGATGAATATTTGCATTTTTTCATATAATCACGATAACGAGTTCTTACTTTCACTCCTACTCTGGTCAATTGAAAATCTAACCACAATATAGACGGAATTTTAGTATTTTCTTGGAAAGTAATAAATTTTAATATTCCGCATGTGTGCTCCATTAACCAATCCGTTTTCAACATCAATGTTATTAATAATTATCGTATAGTTTATATTAATTTTCATTTTAATCTCAGTTAATAATTCGTTATGAACTGATTGTTTTTTTAAAGATTAAATATAAATTTTTTTTGTACTTTCATCGATATTCTTTGAAAATGTATTCTTGGGAGTAGAGATGATTAACTCACTCTTGCATTGGGATAATTTTCGATTATTGTAAGCGGAAACATTAGCGTAAGGTACAAAAATTTTATTTAAATTCAAACATTTTTTTAAATTTAAAAAAAATGAAAAAAAATTTTTTTGTGTAATTACGTTTGTTTCTTCGGTGGAAACTTTCCGTTCTCTCGTATAAATTGCATTGTTGAATGAACTTCTTTCGAAAAAAACTACTTGACCAAAATGGACCAAAATCTAATCAGCTCTAAGTTACAGCGGAGCACATCGATTGCATCATTCATCATCCTGATCGCGTTGTTACTTTTTCTGAAAACGTTAACGAAAAATTTGATTACATACAAACGGACATACGCGCACACACACACACACACACACACACACACACACACACACACGAACATTTTGCTGAAAATAGTCTAAAATGACTGCAATGACCATGAAACGTGAAGATCTGCTAAAAAATCGATTTTCGATTTTCGGGGACATTACAATAACTTCCCTATAAAATCGGGAAGTTAATAATGAATTTAGAAACAAATTATAAAAAGTTATTTGTTTAAACAATTATTCTAACAATTATGGAAATAGATTATTCAAATAATGAATATATTATAGAAACAAATTATAAAAATTTTGTTTGGGATTGGCTGAGCATGTCGACAGCGTGAACACGCCGATTTACTGCGCCGCCCCGCTATTGGCGGATCCGCACGATAACAGCGAGATCGACAGTCGATAAGCAGCTCGCAGTAGCTTAGACCAGCACCGTCGGACTTCGATTAGGATCGATTATCGACCCCAAAATTCCTATTGGCTGATCGCGCGATCGATCTGTCAATCACTATTTCGACGGTGAGGGTAAACTGCCAGCTGTTCGACTCCGATCTCAACGTTCTTCAATCGTTCTCGCTCTTTCTCACGGTAAACGTCGCGTGTCACTTGACTGGTTTTCGCGAGTAAGAATAGGCGATTCGCTCTATCTACGGAATTCACGGCGCTATACGTGAATATCGCTATCTATCTACTAACAAATCAGACTCATCTTCTTTTCATATCACGCTCTTTATTATACTTTCTGGCCAAAACGAGCTGTGTTTTGGCCTGTTACATCGCTTGTCTTGTACATAGTTCGTTGACAATTTCGAACGAACCCAAGTTGGGGGAATAAAGTTTGTTTCGACATGAAATTACTTGTGCTACCCCTTCCAATCCGTAACAAATTTGTTTACTTAAAAATTGTTGAAACTATAAATAAGAATAAATAACTATATAAATAAAATAAATATTATAAGGCCGAACCCACCGTAGAGAATGGCAGAACGACAGAACCGAAATCCAGAAAAATAACAGTTATAGAATCGAAATAAGCCAGATATAAGCCAGTACCGATATTCTATTTAAGTCATAACATCATTTCGGTTCTTCATAACTGTTTCGAGAACCGGATCCGATATCGTAACAGTTTTCAAGCCCTGGAACCGAGTACACGGATAGCCGACTATCTCATGAGATACCCGGGTAGCCGACTATCTCATGAGGTTCTGAGACCTCATGAGATGCTTGGGTATCCGGGTACCCGGGTACTCGGCTGTCTTATGAGATACCCGGGTATTTTTGCTCTACCCGGGTGTCTCATGGATACCCGAGTACCCGGGTAAAGGTACTAGCTCTAAGTGTCGACGAAAGTTACTGTCGGTCAAATAGTGTCGATAAAAACAGTGTCGGTAAAATGGGTTGTCGACGAACCAAGGGTAACCCCCTTTCCTTCTATACGGCATAACAGTACGTTGTATTCGATCGCGTCTGACTACTGTCTCTCACCATTTTTGGCTGTTTCCACTCGCGACGAGTGCTTTCAACGCAAAAGCGTTTTGTCTTTTATCGTCGTTTCTATTTTGTGCTGCGTCTATTTATGTGAAACTGGTAAACAGGTAATACCATACCCGTGCCGATATCTATTAATAACCTCGATGTTATACATTCAAAACCGTTAACAGGTTATACGAATTTCGATTTGGTTACTACATGCATAAATATCAACACTCGATTTATAAACGAACAATCAGCCAAGATATGTTCAGTGCATTCGTGATCAAACAATTTCCGACATGTGTATTTTGTTTGAAAATGAAGATTTGTGCGAAAAAAAATTATTTATTGACATTACAAATTGTTCAGCACATTTGTTGATCACTTGAATCAGTGCGTAAATGAAACTGCCAATTGCCTGTTGAAATAAATACTGCCGCGTGCAATATACCGTGTGTCGTATCGATTGCTTTGAATTCAATTTTTGTATTAATTGAAACGCGTTAACGGCATTTCATTGTAATGACGCAACATTTAATCCATTCGGACTTCCTGATGGATTGTGACGATCAATATCGAAAGCAATTAACAACTCCTCGCACTTCAACTGGAGCGATGCGCGTACGAATTTCCAGCGTCGTTGAATCAAAAATACTTTTAGAAGACCGTGTGGAAACGGCAACACTGCAGTTAGTTGTTCTATAGGACTGTCGGTAAATAAAGCAGACTTATGTTAACGAACGACATTACGAACGTAACTAACAAACAATCATTTTATTTCAAATGCACTGCTCGACTTATTAAGTATTACAGTGAACTCCCGTTATATTGCGAACGGCTGTGTTCTGCACGGAGAAATATCGTGTAGGGACACTATTCTTTACCACGTTTTTATTAGCACGCTTTCTTGTCTGTCTGTTTATTTGCTTGTTAGGTACAAATTTTGCAATTGATTTTAAACTAACTTCCCGAAGTGCTAGAAACTTGAAATTTTAAACACAGCTCAGAACTGGGTGACAATGCAATATTTTTTAAAAAGATTTTAAAAAGCCTATGCGTTTAGGAGATATAAATTATTAATAAATTGAACTGTTACATCTCCCCGCACGACGCTCCGTAGTACGTCATCGCGTTCAGCGTCCCCACTCTACTACGTGTTCCCACTCTGACTCTTCCCCACTCCGCTTCGCAACGAATCCGTATCGAAAAAGACGCCTTTAGAGTGAACTTTGAGCGCGGATATCTCGGCAACTATGCGAGATAGCAAAAAACTGAATGGAATCAATCTTGTGATACATTCTGTCTCAACTTTAATTTTATATAGAATGGTCTTATAGCTAGGACGCATAGTTTCCGAGATATCCGCGCTCAAAGTTCACTAATTGTGAAAAAGAAATTTTTGCCTCATGTTTTTGCCTTATTTGACTAGCTAACTCCTCAGCATAATTAGTAAACTTTGAGCGGGGATATCTCGGAAACTATGCGAGACAGCGAAAAACTGAATGGAATCAATCTTGTGGTACATTCTGTCTCAGCTTTAATTTTATATAGAATAGTTCTATGGCTAGGACGCATAATTTTCGAGATATAACGGAAACCCGAAAAAAGGGACCTACTCCAGTAGTATCTCCAGTACCACGCGCGGAAAAAATTTTTTTTTAACATGCTATATATCATTTCACGTAGATTTTTTCACGCTGTTTCAAATCCGTTCAACGAAAAAATTATTACATTAGTTTTGTTCACAAAAATCGATTTCTTGCAAAATCCTGAGGTCGCAGACAAATTTTGAGACCAGATTTGGAACAGCGTGAAAAAATCTACGGGAAATGATATATAGCATGTTAAAAAAAAATTTTTTCCGCGCGTGGTGCTGGAGATACCACATTTTCTTGAAATTCTACATGTTCAACGAATTTTCTCAACGTTAAAAAACGTTCGTACCATAATCTCCCTATTTTTCCATATTCTGCAAAGTTTCATTTAAAAAAAAAAGTTTAATTTAAAAAAAATTTCATCGCTCTACCTCATTTCTATCGAAAGTTCTTTGATTTTGAATCGAGTTTGGTCCTTTTCGACTGTGGGCCGCCCGGCGTAACGCGACGCGGCGGTAGCGTATTCAGAGATGTCAGGCAGCCGCTGTACGTGGCGCGCTAATTTCGGCGAAGCACTAACTCCAAACACAGCTGCCATAGGTAAAAAATTGTCGCAGCGAGTTCATGGTGTACTCAATCGAATCGGCAGTTTCTCTGCTTCAATCTAACGTTCGGATCATGGTATTACGATCATTTCTCGCCGAGATATAGTGAGATAAAGGAAAAATGGAAATTGTGCGTTTTTTAAGCATATTTTCAGAAACACCTGGTACATCGAAATGTTGATGAAATTGGAAAAACGAAAGAAGTGCCTTGAAGAGACAGAAACGCTCTTTCTATTGCTTTTTTGCACAAGAATCTACGATAATTTTTTCGCTTTCTGGAGCCAGTTAAAGTTAACAAGCCAACATTTACTTCAATGTTGAATAACTCGAACAAAAAAAATCGCACAATAATCAACAACCACATATTTTATACAGGAAAGATAGCCCTTCCAAATGATATTCACGCATTTATCAAAAAAATTAGATTCTCCCCATGTGATGTTCCAAAGTTGCACAAAATATTTGTTAACTGTCAATGTTGTCTTCATCTTGCTATAACTTTGTAAAAAACCAACATAGCAACAATTTTAAACAGAGCATCTGAAGCTAGAGGTTTCAGGCTTTCAAACTATTGTTTAACGATATCGATACAGCAATTTTTGACGGAGTTATGATCATAATTCTTTTGAGGGGTGTAGTTCAAACAAAGACCCAAAGTTGAAAATTGTGTTCCTTCCATTTCCCTCTACAACTTTTCGTTGACTAGACTATGTCTCGTCTACGATAAATGCAAACGAATCTCTCCGAGGCTTTTGCGTTTACAGAGGATCCACCGTACAATCTAATAATAGGTTTGTTCGGCGAACGTAATATAATGGAAATTGGGTGATCGCATCGAGGACTACGTATAAAGACAAATATAGTTCATGTTACAAATGATTATATTTCACTTTATGTTACAAAAAGAACTTCTAATGCGGGTAATGTCCCATTGGTTTAATAACGGTTAACACACCGGGCACCCACGTGGATGCGGCCCGAAAATCAGCACACAGTACGCATTCTCTTTTCATTGTAAATAAGTGTCGCTGAACATCTACTTAGTGTCTACTATCGATAAATCTAATTAACACGACTGACGCTCTCGTCCGACGAATCAATTTTCTCTGAATTAACATGGGAACAAGGGACAAAACTCACGAATCATCTACAAACGCCCGTTCGGTTTTGTGTCGGTTCAGTTGGGTTCTTGAAATCTTCATCTTTGTTTGTGCCTCTCGGCCTCTAAGCTACACACATGTTTCACAGGTAGTTAAGTTACGGCACGGCTACGGAGAAAATATACGAAATTATTCGGAAATATAAATCGTCGATTATTAATCTCTCGGCATTTCCGGTGTTAATCTTATCATATGTCAATAATTGTTTCCATGGCGTAATACTAGAGTGCATTTACAGTATTTACAATGACTCCGGATCCCCTGGGGCTCGAGTACGCGCTGTCAGATTGAGAAGGCTCGCTGAATGTCAATCAATGGTGAAGCGTGATCAAAGAACTGCGGATTCTTTGCTGATAAATAGCCATAAACGCGCGACACTCTACAGCAGGCCAGGGCATTTTTGTCTCAATTGAGACAGGACCAACTCCGCCGTAGCGCCCACTGTCCCCCACTAGCATCCATCGTTACTATGAAGGAAGGCCGTGCTTCGTCCGTCGCGAGAAGTGTGCAGATACTGCAGATCTCGTGCATCGGAACCGCGGGAGCGCCACGGAAAGGAAGTCAATGAAAAGTTGTAGAGGGAAATGGAAGGAACACAATTTTCAACTTTGGGTTTGTTTGGACTAGTTAGGAGGTAAACATACTAAAAGCCCCCACTCCTGGGTGAGCGGGGTGCAGGGGGGCACGTAGAAGGTCCACTTTTTCGGTTTTCCGCTTATATATCTCGGAAACTATGCGTCCTACCGATAATACTATTCTATACAAAATTAAAGCTCATAAAATGTACCACAAGATTGATTTCATTGAGTTTTTCGTTATCTCGCATAGTTTCCAAGATATCAGCGCTCAAAGTTCAAAAATTTCTTTTTCACAATTAGTGAACTTTGAGTGCGGATATCTCGGAAACTATGGGAGATAGCGAAAAACTAAATGGAATCAATCTTATGGCACATTTTGTGAGCTTTAATTTTGTATAAAATGGTCTTATCGCTAGGACGCATAGTTTCTGAGATATAGCGGAAAACCGAAAAAGGGGACCTTCTACGTGCCCCCCCTGCATCTAGGAGTAGGGACTTTTAGAATGTTTACCTCCTAACTAGTCCAAACAAGCTCCTAAAGTTAAAAATTGTTAATAAATGTTAAATGCTTTCGGCGCAACTTAAAATTTGTGTTTCTTCCATTTTCCTCTACACCATCTTATGAGCATTCATTGACTGGTTTAAGGCTTGGTGGGGAAAGCAGGCGTTGAGGGGCTCCATCCGTGCCCAGACCTGCTCTACAGGGTGTCCCAAAATTGTTGTACTTCCTTGAAGTGGGTGGTTCCAATGGTTAATATTCTGCGCGGCTTTGTTAAGGAGTTATCAACGAAGAACACGGATCAATCAGAGCGCGGTTACTGCT
This sequence comes from Lasioglossum oenotherae, assembly GCA_028455765.1. Lineage (NCBI taxonomy): Eukaryota > Metazoa > Arthropoda > Insecta > Hymenoptera > Halictidae > Lasioglossum > Lasioglossum oenotherae. The sequence goes on from CM052289.1 coordinate 8,052,204, forward strand.
GACCGATTATAGCTTTGTCAATGCCAACGTTAGGCTCGGTGCGCGGCGTTGTGGCCGCCTGGTCTGTATTTTTCGTTAATAACTTCTTAACAAAGCCGCGGAGAACAATTTCGCAAAGGAAAAAGTTCCTTCAAATGGGTGATAAATGTAGTTAGGGTGAGAGGAACGGAATCGAAGGAATTTTGGACGGGGAAGGGCGTCAGGCAGGGGTGTGTGGTGAGTGGTGAGTCCCACCTTATTTCCGATTTTTCTATCAGACTTGGAAACAGAGATGGAGAAGGTGCAGGTAGGTGGAATAAGACTGGGGGAAGGAGAAATTTTGGTAGTTAAGGTATGCGGATGACGCGGTAATGATTGTGGAGAAAGAAGAGGATATGAAGCTGGTGCTAAAAAGGCTGAAGATATGCCTAGGAAGGAAAAAGCTAGAACTAAGTGCAGAAAAATCAAAGATGATGGTGTTTGGTAAAGGTAGGAGGAGCAAGAAGAAAAGGGAGTGGAAACGGAGGGGTAGAAGAAATTGAGGAAGTGTGAGTTTTTAAGTATTAGGTTGTCCCAAAAGTTTCTTCCGGAATGTGTTCCTTAATGTCGCTAAATAAATACAAACAATACGATATAATCTTTATGTTAATATTTTAGTACTTCTTAATATGAGTTTGCATTATGTGCATGCATCGAAAACCAACTTTTGGGACAACCTAATATTTATTTAGCAATATTAAAGGATCACATTCCGAAAGAAACTTTTGGGACAACATAATACTTGGGGGTACATTCCTCTGTAGTTACACAGGAATGGAGACATAACGAGGCATGTTAACGAAAGAGTGAAAGTAGCAAATATGGTGGAAGGAAAGGGAGGTACTGGAGAGAGTACAAACACGAAATATTAGGTCTGGGAAAAAGTTCGTGGCGTTTTTCCCGATACATGGCATTAATTGCAGATAACTCAGGAAACACTGATCGCAGCGATACCACTAAACGCTCGTTGGAAAGGTGACTCTTCGAGCGTTAATTTGAGTGTATAAACATCGATATTGTTGCAGTGGTTGGAAAGTTGTTTGCGTTTGAAAATGGAGAAAAGTAATGAAAAATCTCGCTGTTTTGCAATATTATTACGACAAAGGGAAGAACGCTGCGCAGACTTGTGAAAAAATTTGTGCTGTGTACGGTGAAGGTACTTTATCAAAATCTACTGCGCGGAAATGGTTCGCTCGCTTTCGTCCTGGTAATTTTGTAGGAATGTCGAGAAATCGAGAATCGAAGTAGCGGCATTTCTGAATGTGGGTGTGTGTAAAGATGTGTGAATGCGTGTGAATGTGCGTGAGAGTTGAATGTCTGTTGTCCTTCGTTTCTAATGTTTTTAAAATTATCAGTTGTCTTCTGTACGTCAATGAGAATTGACATAAATAAATTATCAAAATTCTTCATTTTTGGGGGCTCGTCTAAGTTTGAATTGCGGGTGGTGCGAGTGCATCTAATATTTGCTGTGTGCGGGTGCGAAGAGCGTAAATTGTGCTGTGTACGAGATTGTTAATTTGCGTGACGGAGACCCAATATTGGATGTAATGAGTCTGGCGAAGAGGACGGCTAATGGTTTTACGGTAGCAGAGCTGAAAGAAAAGCTGGACTCTATGAACTTGACCACCACAGGATCAAAGGCTGAGTTGATAAACAGACTGATGACTGCAGACCCGTCGGGTCAATGGATGACCGAACCGGAGGAGACCGTGGACTCAGTAAGCGGCGTGGTCAGGGAAGAGAATGTGTCCAGTGCATCGAGGGCACAAGATGCACAGACTTTACACGAGGTTGAATTGCTAAGAAGGGAAAGGGATCTCGCAGAACATGAACTGGAATTCGCGAGACGTGAAATTGAATGGCTTCGCGGAACACAAGGATTTCGTGAAACCCAGAACCAAGAGCCAGTAAGAAGAGCGCGTAGGGCGGATATAAAAACGATCGCCGAGCTTCTCAATACGTTCGAAGGAAAGCACGGGACGTATGAAATGTGGGAAAAGCAAGCGCGGCTCATGAAAAACACGTACAGTTTAGATGATGCCGAGATGAAGGTGGTGATCCGTTCAAGATTAAAAGACAAGGCAGTTGAATGGTTTCATTCGAAGCCAGAATTCATTGAAATGAATCTCGAAGAAATATTTGTGGAAATGCGGAAAATGTACAACCAGCGGATCACCAAGGCATCAAGAAAGAAAGAATTCGATGCACGTATTTGGAAGAAAAACGAAACATTTAGTGAATACGTGCACGACAAGGTGATTCTGGGAAACCGTGTGCCGATCGACGACGAGGAAATTGTTGAAAACATCATCGAAGGCATACCGGACCGTCAACTACGGGATCAGGCTTGGATGCACAAGTTTGAAAATACGGCCGACTTGCTGCAGGCGTTCGAGAGGATATCGCTGCGGTTCGGCGGGTAGAACACAGAGCGGAAAACGCAACTGGATGCCAGTTCAATATCGTCGACCGAGAACAAGCAGAGGCCGGAAAGCAGGGATGCAGGGCGGTTCGTAAGAAAGTGTTACGGGTGCGGTTCCGAGAACCATGTACTTAAAAATTGTGTGACGAAAGCCGATGGTGTAACGTGTTCTGCGTGTGGCGAGCGTGGGCATATGGCGGCGAAATGCGCGAAAAAGAAAGATAATGCAGTTAAAGATAGTTGTGCGACAATAACTCTGGGTAATAATAAAGATAAATTCGTAAAGGATGTAACAATTAATGGTCACGAGATCGTCGCTTTGATCGATACGGGCAGTGACATGTGTTTAATGCGTGCAGATAGTTATATTCGAATTGGTGCTCCGCCTTTATCTAAAAAAGAAATCTGTTTTCGAGGAATCGGTTTTAATGAAAATAGAAAGGGAGCGAAAAAATTTAAAGAAGGTGATCTAGTTTCAATAAAAAGAACACAATTCGGACCGGGTCTAAAATTTGTGGCGAAGTATCTAGGCCCGTATGAGGTAATTCGTATGAGGGGCGATTGCTACTCAGTAAAAAAAAGTGGGTGATCATGAGGGACCAAACGAGACATCCACCATGGCGGAATATATGAAATCGTGGATTGTTAATATAAGCGACAGTGAGACTGAAGATGAATGCGAGACGAATGTCTGAGGTCAGACATTAATGAAGGACGGCCGAGTGTAGACGAATGTGAAATGAATGTCTGAGGTCAGGCATTAATGCAGAACGGCCGAGTGTAGGAATGTCGAGAAATCGAGAAATCGAGAATCGAAATAGCGGCATTTCTGAGTGTGAGTGTGTGTGAAGATGTGTGAATGCGTGTGAATGTGCGCGAGAGTTGAATGTCTGCTGTCCTTCGTTTCTAATGTTTTTAAAATTATCAGTTGTCTTCTGTACGTCAATGAGAATTGACATAAATAAATTATTAAAATCCTTCAATTTTTATGTGAAAGATGAGGCACGCTCTGGTCGTCCAATCACTGAAAAAGCTGATGAAATTCTTGAAAAAGTCCAGCAAGATAAGCATATCAGCAGTGTCGATATTGGTATGGAGCTAGGCATTGACCACAAAACTGTTTTGAACCATTTACACAAAGCTAGATACAAAAAGAAGCTCGATGTATGGGTGCCTCGTGAGTTAACATTGAAAAATTTAACGGACCGACATCTTTGGCGACCCGTCAAAAATTGCAAGAGCTTGGTTGGGAAGTTTTGTTGCATCCACCGTATAGTTCAGACATAGCACTCTCTGACTATCACTTGTTTCGATCTCTGCAGAAGTCTCTCAATGGAATTAAGCTGCGTTCGGAAGAAGCCTGTGAAAATCACTGGATTCAGTTTATCAACCAGAAACCACAGAAGTTCTTCACCGATAGCATCTTAGCTCTACCCGAAACATCGTCGATAATAATGGAACATATTTGGTTTAAATAAATTAATTTTCACACTATAAGAAAACCAGTTGAATTTTACTAAAAAAAACGCCACAAACTTTTTCCCAGATCCAATACATAAATGGTGCCTGAAACTAGATAGAACAACGCCAGATTGCATGGTACTGGGGAAAACCATGAGAGAGAAGGTACGAATTAGAGCAGGAGAGAAAGCGTTGAGATTTGAGGAAAGAGTGGAAAGATCGGAGGGAAGAGTTTCGGAAAGGAATGCCTGAGGGAAAGAGAAAATGTGTGGAAGATAATAAGAAATAGTAAAGAGAGGACGGAGTTCCTGAACAGCAAGGGATACAGTTATGCGGGAATAGAAAAAGAAAGAAGGGAAGGAAAAGAAACTATAGAAATTATCGAGACTCTGAAGGAGAGGGATAGGTATGGTGACCATACGTCCTTTATTTAAGAGGACAGTCCTTTATTTCACTGCTCCGTCTTCTAACTTATTCATTTTCTAAAATGGGCGTTTTGTCCTTTATTTTGTAACGTTGTCGTGTACGACAATTCTACGTTTTACAACATTTGTAAAATCGTAGAATTTTCTTTATGTCTCCCTGGATCTAATACCCCCGTCGAACGAATATTTTCATTGGTGAATAATGTGGACGAATGAAAAAACCCAGTTAAAAGTAAGCACATTAGAAGCGTGTATTTCCGTCAAATACAACTTTCAAATGAACAGTATGGAATTTTATGACTTTTTAAAGCGTGAACCGGCTCTACTAAAAAAAATTAATTCTATTGAAAAGTATCAACATTATTGTTATTTAAATTTTTACAATGTGTGTGTATGTGTAATAATAAAGATTTTAAAAAATTTTAATGTATACATTGTTGTATGCTCTATTTTCGTAGTAAATGTTATAAACTTATGAATTTTATAAGGTATTTTTTTATTTTCTTCGATATGTCCTTTATTCTCCTAAAAAAATATGGTCACCGTAGGGATAGGCAAACTCAGGGACAGTGGCAATGCGGTAAAATAATGCTATCTAGGTTCTGCGATAGATATAAATATAATATACGAAGTAAGGGTATGTACCAAGCTACCTAGAGGAGAAAGGAGAAGGAGACAGTCAGGGCCTGATGGCTAGAGTAAGATGTGGAAATATGGAAGAAGGAAATAAACGTTGGAGAAAGGAGGAAGAGCGAATGTGCATGATATGTGCGAGAGACACCTGGAGAAGCTAAAGCATCTGGCAGAAGACTGAAGGTGTAGAGAGAATAAATGTAAGTATAGAAACGATAGTATATAAGATAAAAGAGTGGGAGAAATAATAAACTAGCTCAGGAGTATCGAGATAAAAAAAGGAATGAAATAATCAAAACGGGAGAGGGAGAGGCAATATTAAATGTAAGACATTAGTATAGATTACCATCGATTATAGACAATAAGGCATAGGGTATGGCATGGGATATGGATGGATGGATGGAGGGATGCGTGACATAGAGAAAAGAACTGTAATCCAAACATGTTGCTTCACGTGACCTCAACAATCGCCCCTTTCAAGGAAGCGCAACATTTTCGGGACAGCCTGTGTATTAGTTGTCGTTGAAATAGCCTCGAAGTAAACTTTTCAATTCATTTACAAACAAGTCAAGCTTCATGAAAATCCGCAGTGCCTGATGGCCAAATAAATACATATGTCTGCATCAAATTCAGTTGACTACCCAAGGTCGCCTCCCTAGAAAAACTACGCTTACTAGCTGAGAACGGAATGAGACAAAGTTATGGAATAACTAAAGTACCGGGGAAAAACATTAGCGACGTTGAGGAATCGATTGATTCCATTTCAAAACAGACACAACAAGCTATTGTTCAAATTCTGAGATGCTTGCCACAGAAATAAGAATGACTATTTAAGGTATCGCATTTTTACGTCGGCAAACATAGTATAGATGCAATCAATTTTCGCTTGTAAAATGATACAAGTTCGTTCCGCGACCCCCACCATTAATTTTCTGGTCTCCCACTCTTTAGCACCACTCCTAGCTTGACTTTATTTCCAGAGTCAGGGAACTGGCACGGTGGCCCGCAGGCCGCACACTACAGTGAAGTACCAATCTACGCCGATTCTCGGTTCAGTGCTGTGACATAGAACAGGACCGGATACTATTTTTTTATGGCCGCGTCGACCGCGCCGAACGTAGAAAAGGACAACATGTAATAACGTATCGATGAGACAATACTAGTACAATAATGAAACTTCTTTATTCTTTACTTATTTTTAATGAAATTTTATCAATATATTTGCGACATTTTTCTCATTAAAATGACACCAAACAAGATACAATTTGGCCCATATTTACTGTATAACATATATCAAGAAAATTGAAAATAAAAAAGTTAGCATCGCATTGGTATTTTAAACCATAGAATAAGTTTTTAATGTTTGCCGACCGTCGTGGTAAAAATTAAGTAACTAAAGTGACTCCATACCGTCAATTAAACCACTAAATACAGTTGAAGTTATATCGTGTTTAGAAAAATTATATCGTGTTTTAATCAGAAAAATGCCACAAATAGGTTGGTGAAAGTCCCATAAAAAATAATGAAAAATGAAGAAGTTCTGTGATTGGATTAGTTGCTCGGCGACTGAGGTAGGAAGGAGGAAGTGGAAGGAGTAGACAAACTGACTTGAAACGGTCACCTCCATCGCGTTTAGATTGGACTTTACTGTATTTCTTTCAGAGGATACCAGTTGAATGGTGGGGGACGCTGGTAGGTAATGAGAGCAGGGGAAAGAAACAGTTCCCCGGCTCTGATCTAAAAAAACTTTTATCATTTTTATGGGTAGAAAGATTTTTTTTGTAGATTGACCCTATCCATAAAAACCTAAAATATAAATAGTACGCTTCCACATTCTGAGAACGCTTCCACATTGACGGACGTTCACCAACAAGAGGACTGGATTATTAAGGATAACGATCGTTGTAGAAAAGATCGTAAACAACAGAACGGATGATAGGATTACGATCTGTCTAAATGCAACGCAGACCCTGTTAAGGTGCAAAAACACACACAAACGTCCTCGAAGACGTCTCGCAGCCCAAAACACAAATATACGATCGTAATAGTCCAGGAATGTCAAACTAGCGCGAGCCGATTCCGGTTAGATATGTAAAACTGAAGAACCACCAAGAGCGGGAGATCAAGCTCAGTGACCACCGTGACTGCTGCGAAGCGTGAAACAGGCGCGTCAGAAAGTGTCGACAAAGCGCAACTGTTCAACTATTAAACAAACAAATAAGGCAATTTTTTACCTTTTATTCGTTGCACTGCTCGCAAGTTTCGCAGAGCTCTCGCTCGTGAAGATTCCAGTCGAACATCCTGACATAGTCAGTAGAAAAGATGTAACGCGGTCGTAAGATGGACCATTAACAATCGAATCTCGTTAATGTCCCAGGACGCAGAGCTGCACAAACTTTAATCAGCATTTGACTAAAACAGAACCTGGGAAATCGGTATAATTCTGAGTGAAGTTCAAGGTCTGAAAAGTTTCACTTTACCGCAGATTCACCCAATAAGCAGTCTACTCTTGATTTGCTATGAATTTGCCGCCAAAAGCTTGCGGAGGAGATTTCATGACAAATATTGAGGGCAGGTACATCGGTCACACTAACAAGGAGAAGGCACGGTCATGCAGAGTCTCAGATTTTCTCGAAAGTTTACATATTGGTAGATTTCGTTCTCCTGTTTATGAAAATATAGCATTATAGGGTCAGACACTCAATAACTTTTGAGATATTAACAATTGAAATTTCATTACACCTGTTAAGGATGTTCTGGAAGTACAATGGGAGACAAAAGTACAAGAAATTCGAAATCCATCAATACATGGCAATGAAAGCCATCCACGAGTATACTTTGCATTAAACTTTTGCGAATACTATACCCTCTGTAGCTATATTCAGTGATCTACACTTGTCGCGTTTCCATGCTAGTAAGAGACAACACGATAAATTTGATATTTTGTAACAGTTTATAATTTTTTTGCTCTGTAACTGTTTAGTGAATCCTAATAAATTTTGAACATAATTAATTACATAATTTTTACTACATATAAAAAAACAGGAGTTTCTAGTTGCGTTTTTTTAAGGTTTAAATAGGGTTTGGAGAGGAATTTTATGAGTTCTCTATAAGAAGAGGTGTTAAAATGTGCAAACTTTAAGTTGCTATAATTCTTAAACGGTGCAGTGAATCGAACCCAAACTTTGGTAATTCCATTAATTTCGTAACAATTATATCTTGTCAAATTTTCAAAAATTTTGTTGCGTTTTTATATACCTCCAGAACATCCTTAAGTCCAGTTTCCGTTAAAGATATTGTCAAGTGCAAAACGGCGTGGTGGTAATGTACCAGGTTGGTACTAGGAAAGACCGGGGGGGTTCAAATGCCTTGTCCTCTTTTTCTTTCTTTAACTTCCCGATTTTATAGGGAAGGTATTGTAATTACCCCGAAAATCGAAAATCGATTTTTTAGCAGATCTTCACGTTTCATGGTCATTGCAGTCATTTTAGACTATTTTCAGCAAAAATTTTCGTGTGTGTGTGTATGTGTGTATGTGTACGCGCGCGCGCGCGTATGTCCGTTTGTATGTAATCAAATTTTTCGTTAACGTTTTGAGAAAAAGTAACAACGCGATCAGGATGATGAACGATCCAATCGATGTGTCCCGCTGTAACTTAGAGCTGATTAGATTTTGGTCCATTTTGGTCAAGTAGTTTTTTAGTTTTTTTAGTTTTTTTCGAAAGAAATTCATTCAACAATGCAATTTATACGGAAAGTTTCCACCGAAAAAACAAACGTAATTACACCAAAAATTTTTTTTTGTACCTTATGATAATGTTTCCGCTTACAATAATCGAAAATTATCCCATTGCAAGAGTGAGTTAATCATCTCTACTCCCAAGAATACATTTTCAAAGAATATCGATGAAAGTACAAAAAAAATTTATATTTAATCTTTAAAAAAACAATCAGTTCATAACGAATTATTAACTGAGATTAAAATGAAAATTAATATAAACTATACGATAATTATTAATAACATTGATGTTGAAAACGGATTGGTTAATGGAACACACATGCGGAATATTAAAATTTATTACTTTTCAAGAAAATACTAAAATTCCGTCTATATTGTGGTTAGATTTTCAATTGGCCAGAGTAGGAGTGAAAGTAAGAACTCGTTATCGTGATTATATGAAAAATGCAAATATTCATCAAAATTTAACACCAGTAATAAAAAAATCTCGAATCATGTAAATATAATATGTCGAGTGAGGAAAAATATCAAATCACACGTAGTCAATTTCCAGTGGTTCCTGCTGAAGTGATTACGATTCATAAAAGTCAGGGACAAACATACGAGAAAGTATGTTTGGATTTTAAGAAAAATCAGAAAGGCGAACTTTACAAATGTTGTATGTAGCACTGAGCAGAGTTTCAAAATTGAGCAGTTTATATATTTTGGGACAATTTAAATTAACAGTATCGAAGAAAACTAAGATCAATACTGCAAACCCGGATAATGAGGAGTTGTATCGTTTGCAAAAAACTAATTAACACAATTTATTTTGCAACATTAGTATGCTATAACAAGGAATCAAGCGAGCAACGAGCCTACGAGGCTTAATGCTACGCCATATAGCAAACATTTTGATAAGTAGAAAACTATTAAATTTCCCTGAAAACGTATAATCTTCTTAAAACGTATTAAAAATAATGATAATAATATACTGCAACTAACGAATCAGGAAGTTCTTTGTGTGGCTCTTGGAGAGTCACACACCAAATAAAAAAAACATTAATAGCTGCAGACCCTACTAGCCAAGCGTATCACTAACCCTCTCGCAAGAGCAGTCCTACCCGCGAGCGAGCGAAGCGAGCGAGCAAAAACAACTCTAATCGCGAGCGAGCGAGCAACAATAACCCTCTAGTTTTCTTTTCAATTTATATCTATTTATTACATTTCATTTCTATGTTTATTGTATTTTGTATGTAATGCACGGTTTTTGTTATTCTTCTTTCCTTTTCAGGCACGGTTGATGAAGTTAATGTTTATTTAGATATTATATTGCTTTCCAATAAAATTTTAATATTATGTTTCCTATAGATATTATGAGTGCATTTTTAATGTGTAAAATCCAATCAATTAAAATAGATAGAACCCTGATTAGATTTGAACCCTGGCCTTCCTTGTAGCAACCTAGTACGTTACCACCACGCCGTTTTACACTTGACAATATCTTCAACCGAAACTGTACTTAACTATACGAAACTATAATGAAATTTCAATTGTAAATAACTCAAAAGTTATTGAGTATCTGACCCTATAATGCTGTATTTTCATAAAAAGGATAACGAAATCTACCATTATGTAAATTTTCGAGAAAATCTGAGACCCCATGACCGTGCCTTCTCCTTGTCAAAGCGGACTTAAGCTTGCTTCAAGAGTAAATATCGGACAAAATCGTTATTTTCATTATTTTCAGATCTGTAAATATTGAAATCATTGAAAACACATAAAACTTAAAATTATATAATGTAGAAATTTAAATAAAATTCGGTTTTATCTATAAGATTGACTCCGATTTTGCAAGATATTTACTCATAGAACAAGATTAACACGTTCCCGCCGGCGTGTACCACCGGTGGTTTATATAGAATTGTCTACGAACCACCGGTGGTACACGCCGGCGGGAACGTGTTAAACCGATGAAACGCGTGTAATGGAGGAGCCAATGAAGGGAGGAGTTTCAGTGGGTAGAACTGCCCTGCACTTCCTCGAGGTTGCGGTGGCCCTGGGGCAGTGGCGCACCCAGGGGGGCCAGGGGGTCAAGTCCCCCCCCCTAAGAAAAAATGTTTACCTTCCAAAATTAAAATCGCGGAATAGCCCTTGACAGATATATTGGCTAAAAAAAGAGAAAAAGATCATCACGCAAAATCTAGGGCTGCGTTCAACTTGGCCCCCTCCCCCCCAGATCCCCTCCCCAAGCATCCTGGGTGCGCCACTGCCTGGGGGTAAAGGCATTAAACCTCCTTCCACTTTAACAAATAAAAAAGAAACAGCAAGATTAGGTCCGCTCTTAGCGCGACCGATCTGCCCTCGATTTGGCATGGAATTTCGCCTGCAAACTTTGCACTCAAATTCCGACCCATCTGTCGCGCCATAGGCTGGAAAATAGCCGGATAAGCATGGGCCAGCGGCCCCCGCTCCGATTTTCCTGATTCCTATCTTAAAACATCGTTTTGTGTCTAAAAAACATTATGTTTTGTCGACAAGTTTTCGTCAGCAAATTCATAGCAAATAGGGACACCAAATTCTACTTCAAGCATGGTATTGGCACCAAAATAACCTTCTTTCGTTCGCAAAGTAAGATTACAAACATTGATCAAAAATTTGCTCGATGCAAGTTTGGTTGACTCCTAACATCAGCCTATCAGTTTTAAAGTTCACAGTCGATTCGTCGATCTCGCTATACCGTTTCTACCGACCAGAAAACTTATAGCAAACCCGTGAAATTAACACCATCGTGAACGAATCCATTGATACCGCAAATCTCATCCGATTTTGAAGATACAGACTCGTCAGCGGTGGAACTGAAAAGAATCGAAACTCCCTCGATTCCGTTGTCGATCGAAAAAGAAGTAACTACACAGGTTCATTATACGTTATCCACTAACTATACAGCTTAAACGCATTGCTCCGCTCGATTTTCCACGATCGGTTAATGATTCCAGCACAAGTTACGCAGTCGGTTAAATCGCTTAGCCTACGCCATTACAGCTAATCTTACTCGGCGCTCGAGCTTCACGTTCTTTACATTTCACGTTCATACATAGAATACGATCTAAGCCAAACGCACACGCCACTGCCAGGAAGTTAGCCAGAATTGGGACGCAATCATAGCTTTTATGGAAGCCTTGAGCAAATCTGCCTGCCGGTGCTCTCTCGACGCACCAAGCTATACCTGCGTATCCACCGAAAGACAATGAGCAGTCGCCTCGTTGACATTTTTCGTAAAAGTTCTCCGTAAAAGTACATTTCTCCGTGTTTTCGGTTGCCATCAGAAGCAGGAAAACCGATTGGCTTCGCGCCAACTGAAGAAATTATACTACATCGAATTAGTACATTAAATTAGTGTTCCAGCTCGAGTGAACCCAGTAAGCAAACGCGCTCGATTTTGTACGCATCCTGCTGGCAGAAGAACGGGGCAACAGCCCGGCACAAACTGCCGCACAGTGGTCCGAATCGAAGAAGTTGGTGTCATTTAGCTAGAAAGTCAACTTTCTCATATCGATTTCTAACAAATTTGTATTGCTTCCTAAATGTCAATCAACCTCGAAAATGAAAAAATTAATGCGGTTTACCAAGAATTGTAATTAGGACGAATACTTAAAGGTAGACATTTAGAGATAGTACTTTTCACCAAGAAAATTGCTTCTCTTCTTCGAGGTGCCCTGATCACACCACTTAATATTTCTTATTCTTTATTTATTTACGATGAAGTGCACTCTTTTGTGTTACAAAATTGGCCAAATTTTTTACATTTGACAAGGAATATCTAGAGAGTCATGAAAAGTCTTGTTTTATAACAAATTGGATCATTTTCGGCATTCTTTCCCGTATATAATTATGCAAGAATATTGTCGTACCTGTCAATGTTACTGCGCGACGAGCTTCGCTTGCGTAAAACAGGCTCGTGTGACTGATCAAATGTCTTCCAAATACGAACGTTTTTGCGATAACATTATAAGAGATAAATAAAATAAAGATATATGTATACATATTGAAAATTTCATCGAAAAAAACGTTTGAAAATCTGCGACTTTCACCCTTAAGCTCTCATCTTTAAACATATATATATATATAACTCATTACAATGTTGACCATATAAGTTACCGAAATCTATAAAACGTATTTTTTAACTTATCGTTACAGGCTCTGATAAAAAAGGTGACAAAACATCATTTTTTAAATTTTGTATGATTCCTACCAATTGCAATCTTAATAAATTTTTGTTTACTTATTCTCTAGCGAACTAGTCGGTCTAACATCTTTAAAAAATTCAAGACCTTCCGACCAATTTTTAAAAAGTTATGCGACTTTTAAGAGTTTCCACTTAATATTGACGGTGACTGTAAGATTAACATGTACAAGGAATCCTAAAATACTGAATCCTGAGGCAGTAGAGTTATTAATTAACTAATGCAATCGATCATCATAGATCATCACAAAAGACAAATTATGGTATGTTTATTTTATTAGCTTACTTTTTTATTTGTGGTAATATTGACTGAATTTAATTATAGTACTATTTTAGACGCAATATGTATTTAAAATATTTCTTTTTTTACACAGGAAAGTATTCTTTTATGTGTTAAAGATTAAGACCAACACTAAAAATTATTGCTCACAACAAGTAAAAAAGGTTGAAAAACTATATTTGAACAATTCATTTTATAATAAAAAATATCAATGAAAAGTTAGTAAAAATTATTGTTTAACAAATGCAAAAGATATTTAATTATCTCTAGGTAAGAATTACTATTTTTCTAATATTTTTGGTGAAAATTTCATTGCGGTATCTCTAATAGTTCAAAAGTTATAACAAAATGACACTAACTTCTTCGATCTGGACTACTGTGTGCCGGGCAGAATCCAGGACCGAGCGGCCAGGATTGTGCCCGGCAGCTTGTGCTGGGCTGATGCCCCATCTTTCTGCCGGCAGAATGCGTACTCACGCGAGCTCAACTGCCCGTATAATGCCTGTTACCTGCTCGCCACGCTGGGCTCGATTTCTGCTCGGTCATTGACTGGGAATGACTGGGAAGTATCGCTTTCTGCCATCAGCTTGTCTGGCGTATGCTGTCCAAAATCGAGCAGATTCCGAGCATCCTCAGCTTCGAGCATCGTTCTGACAGCATAATGCTCGCCATCTGCTGGCATCGTACGATTGCAGGCTGTGCTCGATATCTGCTCGAGACAGGCCTGGCAGACTGGGTATACGGAATCTCCTAGTTGACACACTTTCTTGCTCTCGAAATGTCTTCGGCGGATACGTGGCTTCGCGTGTTCTCATTCCATCCGGCAGATAGACTTCTGGTTGATCTCTCTTTTTCCATAATTCTCTTAATGAACTTTCGTTCCTTTTTATTTTTCTCATCTTCGATCATCATTCTCGCGAATGTAAAAATATAATGGTACTTTTGTTCGTCGCGATGTTAAATGATATCGTTTAGACCATTTTTTTCTCTTAATCGTATAAGCTCGATGAAGAGTAGAGAGAGAAGGAAATACGCTGGCTATAATACTCTTCGCGGTGTGAGCACGCGCCATGGTGGACGTTGAGCCATTGGAATGGCACGAAGGTCTTAACACTTTACTGCTAATGTCATATACATAATCGTTTAATGTCGATGTTATTGTCGAAGAGAACAGTAGCTTATCGTAGCGTTCGGTCGCGAAGATGATCTTCAGCTACGGTACGCAAATACGACATCCGATTTCGGCAGCTTTCTCATGGATAAAGAGGTACGTTGAATTTCAGTTGACCGGCGATTCGCCAATTTAATTTCGCCAAAAGATCCTTTGTGCTTTGCATTGTCAAGTTTCGTTTCGATTCAACCATTCAACTGAGCAATTCAAATAATTGTCAAATCGCGAACGTCCCACACCGCTCGAAGAAGCAGACAACAAACACTTATGGACGAAAGGAGAGTCCCGATATTTGAGATTAATTCATATCTCCTTATAAACAGCAACAAATCTTTCCTTCCGAATAATGGTCGAGCCGTTTGCATCGACTCGGCGGGAATGTCAGTTTTGTGCCTTCGAAATGGCAGTTCCCCATGTTTGCGTGATTAGAAGAGAAAATAGTAGATTAAGATCCAACATTTGAAATTCAATGTTGAATAGTTTATCATAAAAATTTACTTTACTACTCGCTCAAGAAATGCAAAATAATTGAATACTTCCTACGCTATAAACTTATGAAAATAACGTGAAACTGTGATAATTATTTGTCGTAAAGTGTCTCGTGATTTCTCCAATCGCGATGTTACAGACTTTTAATAGAGTAGATATAAGAATGTGTTGTTTCAGATTGTTCATAATGGCGCGATTCAAGAACGACATAACTTTCCCACCGAATAATTAAAGAATGGGCACGTTCCATGGACTCCGTTTGGGGATTCTTGACAGAGCGATGTGTACAACGATTTCCGACAGTACGTGTTGTAACACGAAGGAACTTTGTAAAGGACGTTAAGTGCGTGAAGGATAATTAGACCCTCGAAAGGACAGAATATCTTTGGCAGAAGTTTACAGGTTTTTGGCGCTATGGTGACCGAATATCGTACGTCATGAATTGCACATTGCACATCTCCGACCTCCTTTTCTACGCCTCCTTTTATAACAAAAATATTCGACCGGTGTACTCTAGATTTCAAGTACGAACTCAATAATTATGAAACTTGGTGGCAATTATTTCTGAAAACAAACAATTTGGCGGGTGAACCCCAGATAGCACACAACGTCTTAAACACGTCCACTTTACATCTATTTTAGGTCTGAAAGTCGTACATCCTGAAAAGACGTCTTTAAGACGTTTATTCGATTTCAATTTCCATTTCGATTTCGATTTCAATTTCAATTTTTATTGTAATTTTAATTGTAATCGTAATTTTAATTTTTATTATTTTTATTGTTATTTTAAATGCAATTGGTATTTTTATTACACTTCTAATGCCAATTCCACATGCCTTTTTCTGATAAAGCTATTTGTGGGTTTAACTTTAAACTCGTTTTTGTCAAAATCTATTTTAACTCTTCCCTTCTTTTAATTTAATTATGGACCTTTAAGACTTCTCAGGGACGTGTTAAAAGACCTCCTTAATGTCTTACGAACATCTCCTAGACGTCTTCTAGACGTCAAACAGACGTTTTAAAGACGTCTTTAAGACGTACCGTTTTATAACACAAGACGTTCAGGATACGTTCGGAAAACGTTCGTTGGACATTCGAAACATCTTTAATACTTCTATATCTTCTATATCTTTAATACTCTTTAATAACTTTTAAATGTCCAACTGCAGACGTCTTAAAGACGTCTTCGTGCTATCTGGGACGTGATTCGAACGAGTTCTTTCGAAACGATAATATGTGTATAGTTCTGCGCGTATTTAGTTAATTAACTTTTCTCGAATACGCTCGAAACTTGAAATAACAGAAAGGGACGGAAAAATGTCTACCTATAGAATTTTCAAGGATAACAACGTCGGACGTATCGTGAATATGGCTTTCGAGTAGCCGAGACGAGAACATTCAACATTTCAGAAAATATAATGAAATTTGAATTTCTAGCTCTCGGGGAATGACAATTTGAGATTGTTCCTCTTTCTCCTTTATAATACGAACGATTTTTCGAGTCGCCATTGTAGAGCGCGGACGGCAAGGCGGAAAGTTGAGGACGAATTTCTTTTCATCAAGGACGAAGTCAGAAGGTAAATATTACTAAATGGTCGTTAAAGAGAAACGAAAGAATTTCTTCTGCTGTTTGTTCCTGGCAATGACGTGAAGGGTGGGGAAGGGACGGTGGTATGAGGCTGGCTCGGTTTATGGACATAAATTAGAACCACCTGTGTCTATCGTTTAAAATCCAACCGGCACGGCAATTGACCATTCCGTGTCAAAAAATATCGATACACAATAATCGCGTCCTTCGAACGCTCTCATCAAACTCCGAGATATCTTAATTAACAGATTCGCCACGATTCTACGAACAGATGCATCGATATGTACAACAGATACTAAAATCAGATTGCATTCGTTTCGAACATTTATCTCGGCACGAGTACGATTTCCGTGGCCCCTCGTTTTGAGGTTATATTTGTGTTCTTGGGGTTATTTCAAGAAAAAAAATGTATATACAACGTAGTGTTAGATCAGCCTGGCTTAGCCGGTAAAGTAGATTTTCTGTTTTTTATAAACCTGCAAATATCTCGCAAACTATGCGAAATATGGAAAAATATCAAGAGACCTTTTTTGTAGGAAATTGAATTTCCTATACAAAAAACGTTAAAATGATGTTAAAATTGCATTTTTCCATAAAATAAAATAAACGCATACGAAAATCCAGGAATAGTATGTCACTCTCGGGTAATTATATAGAAAAGTACTGCCCTCTCCGATTTTGATGAAATTTAAATATGTTATAGATATTGCCATTTTGAACAACTTTTTCCTTTTCCAATATAGGGGGGTCGCTTTTAGTTTTTAAGATATTTGCGAAAAACTATCGCCAATAATCTATTGAATTTTCTGTATACCTGCACGTTCTACGGCAACGTAAGACTGTCCTGGCCCACCATTTGTTTACATTTTGCTTATAAACACGCTTAGAAACACTGGGTGCGTATTAAGCACTGGGTGGGTGGGTGTGGTATTGTCTGTGTGGGGAGCTGCCTCCGTAAACGTAAAGTTTACTGCAGTAGCAACCAAAATTTAACAAAGCTTTTTCGTAATTATCTCGAAAACTAAATCCGAGTGACGGATAGATGTATTGACAAAAGTTGTTCAGAATGTTGTCCTTGACAACATACGTTAAGGTGAAGGTCATCCGAGTTGGGTCCCCTCATAGCTATATTTACCGGAGGCAGTTGTTCTGCAACTTCACCGAAATATAAATATACACGGAAACTGCGCAGCTGATAAAAAATGTCATAGGACATAAATCGTTGGAAATTTCATTTTCTACAGATAAGGTCTGTTGATATTTTGCCATATTTCGCATAGTTACCGAGATATTTGCAAATTTATAAAAAACAAGAAATCTACTTTACCGGCTAAACCAGACCGATTTGACACCATGTTATTGTACAGGGTGTCCCACGAGAGTCCGAACTCGTTTCGCGCAGCTTGGAATATGGTGGGGGCGCAGCGAGCCTATCATTTCTTACTCCACTACCCACTCTACACTTTCTTAGACCAATTAGGGCGAAGATGTGCAGCGACGAACGAAAACTGGTCTTTACATGAGTCCGGACTCTCGTGGGACAATATATATACATTGTATTCTTAAAATAACCCCAACAACACAAATATAACCTCAAAACGAGGGGCCACGGAAATCGTACTCTCCCCTTTATCTCGATTCATTATATGTAGTGGCGATTGTAACGCGTTATACCGAATGACAACTTGATTAATCGCTAAACATTCAGAACACATACACATAGTATTTAGATTATCGAGCAACTAAGTGAAGTCGCGGCGAATTTGTTAATCTGATCGAATACAAAAGAAAGAAAACAAAAAAGAAAATCTTGACTTGCAGTTTTTATTCCGTTAGTTCTTAAATAGCGTTAAGTAAAGGAAAAAAAAAGAAGAAATAAATTGGTAAACAAGGATCTCTGTTGATTAGAATCGTGGACACAGGCAATAGAGTAACTATACGGTATAAATATAATAATAGCGACAACTAATCAATCAATTGATAGTCAATGAACGATCGATAAATTCTCTTTAGGTACTCGTCATCTGAATCCCGCGATGAAGCTGACAGCAATATCGCGTACAATTCTAATATTGTTGACAATAATAGTAATAATAATAATAGATAATAAAGGTAATAATACTAATAGCGCTAATAACAAATTTGATTAAAGACGGTTCACGTTAATCGTTAATATCGATTTTAAATATAGTGATCGATCGACAATCAATTTTTAATATTTTTCACGATGTACCAAACGCATCGTGCAAGATTTCCTTTACCAAAATACGCACGCACGCTCGCTCGCACACTTCTACGATCAATTGATATTAATCAATTTGTTTAATCAAAACGTGTAGTAAAATCACTCATTTCGTTTACCGTATACAACAGGCATGTCCAGAAGTTGCTCGATCGGAGCATTCTCAAAGAATACCCGTGGAATACTCTACTTCTCCGGGCCGCGCGTCTTGCTCCCCTTGGCGGCCATAGTTGCTCCGAGCACTGACTTCTGGACATGCCTGGCATACAAACATGCCGATTAATGTTCTATTTCTCTGTTCACCTTATTTTTACAATATTCCGCACTCGTAGAATGAAGCGGTAAAGAAAGGAACGAAGAGATAGCAAAAACAAGCAGCAGTGCTTGGTTCCCAAGTGACCTATGCCTACTGCGCTAATTCTTAGAAATGTGATGCTTCATATTTACACTAATCACGAACCTTATAACGATCAAACCCACCCAGAAAAATACTACAACCGTATTACACCATGCACAACCGAATTCAGTATTTTTCGTACAATAATAAAACGTACAAAGATCATTAATAGAATAAAATAATTGCACCGTGGAAGTATTACATTGCCTGAAGATCTGCGGCAGAGTTGGGCAAAAATTTAATCAACGATTGAAGACTAAATTTCTACTTCAATCGTTAATCGCAATTAACGATTATTAATCGTCAATCGGATAATTGATTAATGATTAACTGCTGAAATTTCGAAATGAAATACGTAATCAGAACTGTATGAATACTGAAAAAAATGTAAAATGAGTTTAGGTGTATTGTCATTTGGTCTATAATACAAACTCTGTTTACGTGCTTTTATGTTTGAAGTTATTATTCTTGGAAAGCTACGACCATGTTTTTTTTTGTTGAAACATGTTTTTGTTGAAATATATTATTATTTCTGTCAATTCTCCATCCGCTCTCTGTCTCTTTCCCTCCTTATTACAATTTATGGATAGACCGTGAGGCGATTAACTTCAAAAATTGATTAAATCATCCGATTTTTCGACGATACTTTTTTTTAATCAACGATTGACGATTAACTTCATCAATTGATTGAATCAATCGCTGATTTTTCGACGATTCCTTTTTTTAATCAACGATTGACGATTAACTTCATCAATCGATTGAATCAATCGCCGATTTTTCGACGATTTCTTCATTTAATCAACGATTGACGATTAACTTCATCAATCGATTGAATCAATAGTCGATTTTTCGACGATTTCTTTTTTTAATCGTACACATTAATCAATCAATCATGATTAAAATTTTAATCGATTAATGCCTAGCTCTGATCTGCGGTCTAGTAATTGAAAACTAAATTATATCTTGTTGTCAAGTCAACGTAATATAAAATAGACTTTCACATTGACAGGGAACTTTCGGACACCCGCCACTTGAGAACCCAGCCGGCCAAATGTACAAAGTTACCGGGGAGAATGTGTTGCGTATATTCATGGAAAAATACGCGTCCATTTCCGATTATATTTGGCAATTATACCCAGTCAGCCAAGCCTGCTCCGAGCAGATATCGAGCACAGCCTGGCGAGCAGATGGCGGGCATTATCCTGCCCGAACGATGCTCGAAGCTGCTCTGCTGACGCAGCTGCGTGGTATTCTCCTGGCAGCGTCTGCCCGGCAGAAGCTTCCGAGCCGATGGAGGGCAGCTCGTTCCTAGCTTCTGCCTCGCCGTAAGACCGGGGACCGAGCTGCCCAACCAAGCATTTGGCTGACTGGGTAATTGGTACGGATTCTCGCGCAAACAGCTGCGACGGATCTTACGAAACGAGATCAGTTAATATTATACAACAGAGAATATCAAAATGAAAAGTATAGCTGCTGGTCTCGATCAATACGAATCGTTAAAATAGACGTATATGTATAAATAGATATATAAATTAACAACAACTAATAATACAATAATAAGTCTGTATAGAATACAGTAAGAGCACTGCTGTACCGCGGTACGAGTACAATCGATGAAAAGCTGCCAAATTCAATAAAATTGAATTGAAACCTGGTTAGGCCAAGTTACGTTCAATGAGAAAAACAGTGCTCCCTCTCTCGAATATAATGAACACGTTATCGTAATTTAGTTTTTAAAAATGCCACAAACTAGAAGAATTGGAGCAGACGAAAAGATGACCGAAAGACAAGGTGAAAAGGTATAACGTCGTCGACAATGAAGCAACGTTTTCTTTCGCTCTGCAATTGAACAATGTCGTTTGCCGGACAAGTTACTCTGAGAATGGG
Organism: Lasioglossum oenotherae; assembly: GCA_028455765.1. NCBI lineage: Eukaryota > Metazoa > Arthropoda > Insecta > Hymenoptera > Halictidae > Lasioglossum > Lasioglossum oenotherae. Next base: position 8,073,181 of record CM052289.1, read on the forward strand.
CCCCTAAGAATTCTGTTATCCGCGCTACTCTTTACGTTCCTTTTTCTCGACTCTAAACGTCTACGGTGTATTCCATTCTACTTTGATTATAAACGCTACTTGTCGCGCACAATAAATATTGTCTCTATGGTATGCAATGTAAAATTCTTGTTTTTCTTGTTCGTCTACCTAAAAAACAGTATACGTTCATATTCTTCTGTTTTCGTCCTGCGCCCCCATTAGTACGAAAGAAGTTGTGTCTCATATATTCGTTCGAGTCGCAAATAACGTCCAGCAAATCTAACCTAGATCTTTCGTGTTCGATAATTCCATCTAATCGAATTTTAGAATATGTATTACTAACGTGTTTTGATAAAAAGTAACAGAATCATTCAATTTGCTACGAAATATGCTCAGCGATAAGTTTTGTCTTTTCTCCCCGACATTCGATGTATCCGCTAATCAAGATTGCTCAACCCGTGGACTTTGGCACCATATCATTTATACATTTACAGCAAAAATACAACTAGGAAAAATCTAGTAAGATAAAAGAAACCTGTTAACACGTTAAGGACGGAACTAACAGCTCAAATGTGACCACAAGATAAGCGAGATCGTAAATCATTTAAAAGACGGCAGTCATCGATCGAATGAATTCTCTTTTGTTAAGAAGAAATTTTCAGGACGTTTGAGAATCGGCTCGAGACGCAACCGATTGGTAATAGCTTCCTCTGGTCCCGAATGTCTCACTGCGAATACGTATTGCATGAACATTTACGAACTGTTCATCATATCGGAGGATACAAACCGTTAATTCTTAACTGTGCCGAATAAGAATAAAATTCAACAATGAGGAGTGGACGTTATCTGTGGCTCGATGTAACAAGTATTATAAATTATAACCATACGGAGCCATTCATGCATGAATATTCTCTACGCTGTTATAAACTGATAGACAACATTATACTAGATAAATGGAAGTCCAACTAAAAACATATATATATATATATATGGTTGGCTGAAGTATAAGAAACACACACACATATACAATTGACGCGTAACTTTTTTCGAAAGAAAGGCGAATCAATTTGAAAATCAATTCAAAGATTACAATATCTTTAAGCATTCGTGTTCGCAGGAATCGTTTCCAGTTTGCAGTTTGCACGATGCACTACGAACGGATCATCAAGCACAGAACGTTCGACAGAATTCTGTGCCAGTCACGCAAAACAAAAGCAACAGAAACTCATTCTATGCTTGTCATCAGGCATCTCTACTAACAACATTGGTAACAGAAGGCAGAGCTTCCTAAAAACTCCTACGATATGGAGCAACATCGGTACAAGAAAATGTGAACATTTCAAAGCTTTCCAAACGTTCTGCTCCGCGTCTCTTCGATTCAATACAAAAGTTATTCCTTACGAACGAGGAGAACAGGTTTTGCTTTTCTTCCTGTCAACCCTAGCACTCGGAGGGAGGAGGAAACAAAATGTACGTTAAGACAATGTTTCGATGAAAACTTACGTTTTAGAAAAATATCTTGTTATGAAAATCGCATCATATGCTATTCAGATTAAATAAACATGAGTCGATTTACCTTAACAAATAAAATAACTAGATCATACTCGCTGAAAACGAACATATTTGTAAAAAAAGAAATATTGATGAACATTATATCTCCCCCCACTCGTTTCCTGCTCCTCTATTTAGTACAGAACGTGAAAGATTTTAGTTCGGTAGTTCTAAAGTTAAACGGTCGTTGGTCTGCCCAAATTTTCCAAAAATATTCTCGTGACATATTACAAGAACGGTTTTGTACAATCTCTATTCTTTCTATGCGCCTACATGTAATCGGTGTGAAATATTTCAAAGGGGAGTAAATGCTAAACTCTGCGATTTTCTTGTCATCGAAAAGCAATCCCGAGAAGCGCAGCTAATCAGTTTCCAATGGCTGTGCGACGTTCGACGACGAGCAGTAAAAAATTGAAAAGTTCAAAATCCTCGTTTTTCTCAGAATATTTTGCTCCACATCTTCATCATTTTCTAGAAGAACTCTCTGCCTAAGTGAGGACGGTTCGTCTGTTGCGACAATCGCGGTCTACCTCGTCCGTTTGCGCTGGCTGCGTGTCGTCGGGTGTTCCGTAACTCCCGATCCACCTCCAGCTCCTCCAACTTCATCGTCAGACACAGCTTCTGCTGCACCGCTAGCCGCAGAAGCTGATTCAACGTTTTCCTGTCGTCTTCAGCCACCGCCAACTGCCTCTGAAGCTCTTCGACCTGGGTCACGTATTCTTCGCAGCGTGCGGCGAACATCGCACGTAAACCTGAGGAGTGTGGTTAGCAGGGATTAACACCGAGTATAATGAGGATGTATAAGCATGACGTGTCAAGTACACACAATACGGAGAAACACGAATTAAATAGGCTGGCCTATTTAAATGAGAACATCTAAACACAGTCGCCGCCCAATAATTATAATTACCCATTTATAGCGCCTTATGAGCTCTTCGGAGAAACAGGTAATTATGGGATAGTTGCTGCATTATACATATATTAGGTTTGTTGCATATGAAATGTCCGATTTGTAACAGTAACGTTAAACTAGAACTGTAGAACTATCACACATTACTTAAACCACACATTATTTAAAAGTAAAGTTAAATACCTAGATAAAAACTGCAAATAGGGTCTTAAAGATCAGCTTTATACTTTAAAATTTAATATATAATAAACCTGTAGAATGTAATTACTATTTTTTATCAGAACACTTCATAAACACCCTAATACACTCCTCAAAAGAATTAAGGGATCACTTGTGCAAACCCGAAAAATTGGTCCCACTTTACGTGATCATAACTCCGTCAAAAGTTGTTGTATCGATATCGTTAAACAATGGTTTGATAGCCTGAAGCCTCTAGTTTCAGATGCTCTGTTTCAAATTGTTGCTATCTTGGTTTTTTACAAAGTTATAGCGAGATGAAGACAACATTGACGGTTAACAAAAATTTTGTGCAACTTTGGAACATCACACGGCGAGCAACAAATTTTTTTGATATATCGTGTTAATATCATTTGGAAAGGCAAATTGCGTAGTTGTTGAATATTGTGCCATTTTTTTAATTCGAGTTATTGAACATTGAAGTAAATGTTGGCTTGTTAACTTTAACTGGCTCCAGAAAGCGAGAAAATTATCGTAGAATCTTGTGCAAAAAAGCAATAGAAAGAGCGTTTCTTTCTTTTCAAGGCACTCCTTTTGTTTTTTCAGAAACTATGCGAGATAGCGAAAAACTGAATGGAATCAATCTTGTGGTACATTCTGTCTCAGCTTTAATTTTATATAGAATAGTTCTATGGCTAGGACGCATAAGTTTCGAGATATAACGGAAACCCGAAAAAAGGGACCTACTCCAGTAGTATCTCCAGTACCACGCGCGGAAAAAATTTTTTTTTAACATGCTATATATCATTTCACGTAGATTTTTTCACGCTGTTTCAAATCCGTTCAACGAAAAAATTATTACATTAGTTTTGTTCACAAAAATCGATTTCTTGCAAAATCCTGAGGTCGCAGACAAATTTTGAGACCAGATTTGGAACAGCGTGAAAAAATCTACGGGAAATGATATATAGCATGTTAAAAAAAAATTTTTTCCGCGCGTGGTGCTGGAGATACCACATTTTCTTGAAATTCTACATGTTCAACGAATTTTCTCAACGTTAAAAAACGTTCGTACCATAATCTCCCTATTTTTCCATATTCTGCAAAGTTTCATTTAAAAAAAAAGTTTAATTTAAAAAAAATTTCATCGCTCTACCTCATTTCTATCGAAAGTTCTTTGATTTTGAATCGAGTTTGGTCCTTTTCGACTGTGGGCCGCCCGGCGTAACGCGACGCGGCGGTAGCGTATTCAGAGATGTCAGGCAGCCGCTGTACGTGGCGCACTAATTTCTGCGAAGCACTAACTCCAAACACAGCTGCCATAGGTAAAAAATTGTCGCAGCGAGTTCATGGTGAACTCAATCCAATCGGCAGTTTCTCTGCTTCAATCTAACGTTCGGATCATGGTATTACGATCATTTCTCGTCGAGATATAGTGAGATAAAGGAGAAATGGAAATTGTGCGTTTTTTAAGCATATTTTCAGAAACACCTGGTACATCGAAATGTTGATGAAATTGGAAAAACAAAAGAAGTGCCTTGAAGAGACAGAAACGCTCTTTCTATTGCTTTTTTGCACAAGAATCTACGATAATTTTTTCGCTTTCTGGAGCCAGTTAAAGTTAACAAGCCAACATTTACTTCAATGTTCAATAACTCGAATACAAAAAATGGCACAATATTCAGCAACTACGCAATTTGCCTTTCCAAATGATATTAACACGATTTATCAAAAAAATTTGTTGCTCGCCGTGTGATGTTCCAAAGTTGCACAAAATTTTTGTTAACCGTCAATGTTGTCTTCATCTCGCTATAACTTTGTAAAAAATCGAGATAGCAACAATTTGAAACAGAGCATCTGAAACTAGAGGCTTCAGGCTTTCAAACCATTGTTTAACGATATCGATACAGCAACTTTTGACGGAGTTATGATCACGTAAAGTGGGACCAATTTTTCGGGTTTGCACAAGTGATCCCTTAATTCTTTTGAGGAGTATATATACAATATTAATATGGCAGGATTATAAGAATACATAAGAACATGTTAACTGCCTATAATCCCAATATGATATATTTTAATGTTACTCAATGTAACCCATTTAAGAGAATGATATTGTATTGTTAAAAAGACGTTTGTATAGTCACCTTGGACACATCGATTATTTGAAGTTTCATAGAGTAATGAACACCATACATAAGTCAGTATTTTAAACAAATATTTATGACTTTGCATTAAGAACAACTATGGTCTATTTTAAGGAAGTACATGTATTATTAATTCTGCAGGTGCTAGTAGTAAGAAATAATATAATTTGCTACAAAACAAAGCAACATCGTTGGCGACAAACTCCCAATGCAACCGCAAAGTCGATTGTAGCGCAACTTGTGAAAATTAGCAACATGTACATAAATGCTGGTAACAATGATTATTTTGACGTGATTATATTAATGTAATAATGTTAGTAAAACAGAATAGAAAAAAGAGAATAAATTAACTGTACTAGATACAAATCAGTAGAAACTAAATATCTCAAATAATAGGTTCAAATAATACAAACTTGTAACGCTACTATGAAAATATACAATATACAGGGTGATGTATTTAAAATTAACTATCCAAAGAAGTCTGCTAGTTTCAACGATAAACGAAAGTATACACGCTAATTTTCAATAATTTCAAAAGGGACAAAAGCATGATGTCTTTAGTTTTTATTTAAGTGTAAATGCAAAAGAAATGGAAAGATCAAATTTGTTTTTGCAAGGAGTTTTAATATACCTATTAAAAGGTAAGTAAGAAATATGTTCCATTTAAAAAAAGCAACTTTCCTGTTTGTTTTGCACTTCCACCTACAAAAAAAGGCTATCGGCGTCAAATTATATTCGATATATTTTTTTCTATCGCCAAAACTGGTAAAATCAATTGTGCAGCCTGTTTTCAATGCCTTATCTTGTACGTATGTACAATTATAAATTAAAATTAACTTACTTGAGAATGTTGCTGCATTTTCCTTTAACATTCTAAGCTCGTTTCTCAGTTTCAACATGGTTTCGTTAACAATGCTCTTCTCATTTTCATATTTGCTCTTCAAGTTCGTGAGTGCTACTTCCGCAGTATTTTTGTTTGATTTTAGTACTGTTCTCAAGGTTGCGATCTGTTCGCGTTTAGCTGATAGCAATGCCTTCAACCTAATCACTTGTTCTTGTAGATCTGCTACCTCTGCTTTGTTCTCATTTACAGATCCTATAATTTATAATGAGAAAAATATATAATTATCTATCCGACGTAGAAGTGGAAGAAATACGAGTAAATTCGTTGAATTGAATCCGTTGAACTGACCTTCGCACACATTACAAACATTCGACTGTATTCCCTTGACTTTGGACAGTTCGATTGTGTGTTCTACGGCACTTCTGAGGTGTTTAATTTGATCCATCGCAGTTTCTATATGTTTCGCTATTTCTTTAGCTTTACTCAAACTTTCTAAATCCTTGATTTGTATATCCGTTTTAAACGAAGTTCTGCACCATTCTATCTTTTCATTCTCTTCCTCCTTATCAGGAACAATTTTCTCGTGATCAAGAACCACGCGCGATGGAATTTCTCCATTGACCGTGCAAACGTGATGATAAAGTTGAGCAACCTCGTCAGAAATATTCTGTAAATCGTTCTGCGCAGAGTCAAGAAAACCACCAGCTTCCATTGCAAGTTTTGACAAGGTAGCAATATCAGATTCAAGCTGTATGCTTCTTTGCTCTGTATCTAAAAGCTGAAATATAATAAATATCATTTATAATCAGGTTGACAATATTCATCGGCCTCTTGCCATGTTTGTCACGTATTTATGTATATTGTATATATTCCTTGATACTGTACGTATATGTATCAGCTTCGGAAGTTCGATTGTAAAAGATAGATGTTGTATTTCAGGCAAACAATGCTTGACAGTTGAAGTAATTTTGCAAGACTGTACAAGATGATATACAGAACATCTGCTTGAACATCGTGCAAACAGGCTCTGTGAATCTGACTCATGCTACGTTAGATGCAAGTGAAAATAAATAGGAGGATAGAGTATCGACTGATTCCTTGTTCCTAAGCACATTCTATTTTAAAGCCACAGTGCATAGCAATTGAGATCCGCACATTCTGTTTGAGCACTTGATAGAAAAACATTCATGTGGACAATGATCGGTGTCAACCCGTTTGTGAAAACAATAATACGCTAGGATACATAGAGTACAAACGTATTTTCACAAAGGAGTCTTTGCTTTGAGAAGTCATGGTTGCCTGTCAGTATAGCTGTAGCAACGTGTACAGTTAAGAATATAAAGATATCAAAAAAGCAATACAAGATGGGTTGTTAGAACATTAGAAAGCAATCTGTATGGATCATTAAAGGAGCCAAAAGACAAATTGTTATTAAATAATTGATAAATACGTCAAAGGGATCACACGCTCCAACCTTTTCTCGAAGGCTCTTCTCTGACTCAGGGATCTGAAATGCCATAATTTCTATTCAAAGTCTAAATTTTGAATATTAATTGTTATTGTGCCAGAGTCACAGTTTATTTTACTCTCTCCATATTTCCATGTACTAACTTATATTGTCAGTGAAAACTTAATAAGTTGATAACTTATATGTCTGTTCTTCCTATTTTCCGCTATGTCACTGTTTATATATACAAAATGACAAAATTTAATATCAAGATAAAAAGATTCCATATACCTTATTTCTAAGATTCGTTAATTCCGTTCGTAATTGTTGCGTTGAATCGGATATAGTTAAACCATTTTCCAATTCAGCTAAATCCTTTTGAAGCTGATTCACTTCTCGTGCAGACATAGTACTCCATTGATGATATTGCATTATGGCCTTAAAAACAAAGTAGAAATTAATTATACAGGGTGAGTCCGAAGGAACAGAACACCTAAATATCTCTGTTACTTTTCATTGTACAAAAAAACTTCTTAGGACAAAGTTACACTATTTGAAGGGCCACATGTAACGGTGTAAGGGAAAAAATTTTCGAAGTCATTTTTTTCTGAGATTTCAAGGTCATTGATATTTTTTTAAATAGAATGAGGTATTTTTTAATACATCAATCGATGCAGCTGGACATTCGTTATAAAAAAGTACTAACCCATGTATGTCGAAAAGTTGACGTGTCGTTCACGTGAAAGTTCACGTGAAAAGTTCGTGTCGAGTAGTTCACGAGATATTTCGATTTAAAAATAACTCTAAAACACCATTACTGTCGTACTAAGACGTTAGCGGTTACTTGCTAGTGTAAATTAGGGTGGACCTTATTTTTTGACCAAAGAATTTTTTTCCGGGCACACCTCAGAATTGTGACAACTGTCGAGAAAATGATCTGGAAAAAATTTGGGGCCGATTCGATTATGGGAAACCGGCGCTCAACGAATTTGAAAATTTTTTTTTTAAATCTTGACATAAATATACGTTGTAATATATCGTTGAATTTGTCTTTTTTTTCTCTGTAAGAATCCATATATAGCATAATCAGTTGTTAATAGAAAAAACATCTGTGACCTTGAAAACTTGAAAAAATGACCTTGAAAAGGTCGCGGACGTTTCGGATCACGAATTTATTCGAGTGCTTGGACTGAACTGAACGTGAGCTTGACTTTCGAGGCTCCCCTATGGGTCGAGAGGGCGGCTTTTTACCGATTGTCATAAGCAAGAAGATACTCTGATTGGTTTGCTGGATTTTGGATTTTCCAATCAGGACACCTTTAATTGTTCAAGTCTTCTACCGATGATTCGGTAGAATCAGAGAGTTGTCGGAGGGTAGAGTGGGGCGATACCTAACTACTTAACATCTAGGATGGTAACCAAATAGCTAGTTTGCTTAATCTTCGAAAAGGTCCTTATAGTCGCGAGCTAGTCATAAAATAAAGGTTTGACGGAAGATCACGATGCAACGGTTCTTTGCGAATGAATACAATTCTTTACGTTTGAACACGAACGTGTCATAAAATGGTGCGAAAGGCAAAGGCTCCGTGCTGCTATTCTGTACAAAGGATATACGAACTTTCTGAAGGACTACGGTTCTTTACGACGGAACAGTTATACTTGGAAGGCATTCAAAACTAAAATTCTAAAAAATATACGAATTAACTATTTAAGAAACTGTAGTATTATCAGAAATACAACTATTATATATTTCAGCTAAAATTTAAAATGTTTAAACACCTGGGTACTTTGGTTCATCTTTCTTCTACAAGATTATTTACGAACGCTTAAAATAAACTCTATTATATCTCTGTCAGTTATGTATATATGAAAAACTCTCCAAACAAAGGTTATAGTATATAAGGAGGTGAATATAGCATCAGAGAAAATAAATTAATTCAAGGTCATTTTTTCAAGTTTTCAAGGTCACGGATGTTTTTTCTATTAACAACTGATCATGCTATATATGGATTCTTACAGAGAAAAAAAAGACAAATTCAACGATATATTACAACGTATATTTTTGTCAAGATTTTAAATAAAAAAATTTTTAAGTTCGTTGAGCGCCGGTTTTCCAAAATCCAATCGGCCCCAAATTTTTCCAGATCATTTTCTCAACAGTTGTCACAATTCTGGGGAGTGCCCGGGAAAAAATTTTGCAAAATAATTTTCATCAAGTATAGCTAAGGTCCACCCTAGTGTAAATTCAAGAGTTGAAATTGAAATTGAAAAATTGACGTTGAAAATGAAATTGAAGATTTGAAATTAACGAATTGAAATTGAAAAATTGAAGTTGAAATGGAAAAATTGAAATTGGAAACGAAGTTGAAGAGTTGATATTCAAATCTAAAACGAAGTTGAAGAGTTGATATTTAAATTTAAAACGAAGTTGAAGAGTTGTATTGAAATTGAAGTTGAAATGGAAAAATTGATGTTGAAATTGAAATTATCGAATTGAAGTTGAAATTGAAAAATTGACGTTGAAATTAACGAAATGAAATTGAAAAATTGAAGATGAAATGGGAGAGTTAAAATTGAAGTTGAAATGGAAAAATTGAAATCGAAATTAAAGTTGAAATTGGAGTTGAAATTAAAGTTGAAATTGAAAAATTGAAGTTGAAAATGAAGTTGAAGAGTTGATATTGAAATTGATGTTAGCGTTTACTTACTTGTGTAACGTCTTAGTACGGCAGTAATGGTGTTTTAGAGTTATTTTTAAATGGAAATATCTCCTGAACTAACTTTTCGACATACATAGGTTAGTACTTTTTTATAACGAATGTCCAGTTGCATCAATTGACGTATTAAAAAATACCTCATTCCATTTAAAAAAATATCGATGACCTTGAAATCTTGTAAAAAAAATGACCTCGAACCTTTTTTCCCTTACACCGTTACATATGGCCCTTCAAATAGTGTAACTTTGTCCTGAGAAGTTTTTTTGTACAACGAAAAGTAACGGAGATATTTAAGTGTTCTGCTTTTTCGGACTCAACCTGTATAGTAACATTCTATTTCAAAGCAGACGCATATGTTTTTCATGCATACCTGGTTTAATTTATCCAGCGTTGCTTCTTCGGTTTGTTTTTCAGGCAATTTAGAGTGAAGATGATGCAACGACTGTACATGGGCTGCTAATTGCACGATGCGCGCAACAAAGGATTGCAATTCATTCTGGCTTTTCTCAACCGCGTATTGTGATTCTCTTAAGTTGTGTGTGAGATGAGCCTTCTCAGACTCTGCTAGTTCTAACTGTTTCTCTAATTTCTTCAGTTCATTCAAATGAATTTCAGAGAACAAATCAACTTGTTTGTCAGTAGCCGAGGTGCCTGGTTCTTGAGTTTTCAAATCGGCCTCGATTCTACGTAATGCTGGAGAATCGTCTTCTCCGTCGCTGCATATTGTATGATCTTCTGTGATACCTCTAATCGAAAGTGCAAGATTGCTAAGATTATAAATGGACTCGCTATTAATTCTTTGATCGAGTTCTTTCTTGAGAGCATATTTTGCTTCGCGTTCAGCTTGTAACGATTCAAGCGCTTCTTCCATTTGCTTCTCAGCGATCTTTTTTAAATTTGTTAATTCTTCAACTTGACTATTTAGAAGTTCCACTTCTTCTGTTAATCTTCTTATCTCGTGTTTGGCACCTTCGAATTCTACCTGGCTGGATCGTAATCCAGATACCTGCTTTTGTAATGAAATATTTTCATCTTCCAACTCTGAATAATCTTGAAGCAGTCGAGCTTCGCGAAATCTACATTCGCGCAGCATGGTACGTAAAGACTTCCTTTCCGTCTCTGCCTGTTGGTGGTCTTTACCGACTTCTTCTCGTTCTTGCAACGCATGATCACGTTCGGATTGCACTCGCTCCAGCTCATGACGCAACTAGACAAAACAACATTTAGATTTGAAAAAATCTGAATTTTTCTAAATACTTTTCTAACAAATTACATACTTGCTTCGTTTCGTTTTCTAATTCGATGATTTCTGACTGAAGAGACGTTTCTCGCGCAGCACTTTCATTAAGAAGACTCTCCTCTTGTTCTATACCACTTTTTGTAGTTAGTTTCGTAGTTGTCTGAAACTTTGCTAAAGCCTATAGGAGGAAAGACATGAAAAACGTCAGCGTTAGAACATTTAGAAAGTGATATTTGTCATTCCATGATTAGAATGTACAATGTGATTAGCATATCGCAAACATATTTTAATATGCTCAGACATTGTTCAAATATCGAAAGATTCGTGGACAACGTCGAATTTTAAAACAGGATACACATAAATAGAAGTGAGAAAAAACAATTCACGTCCACCGAAACACAGACATAAAAGAACCTGAGCTAACCTCCTGCGTGATTTCCAATTCGTGTTTCGTGTTTTCGTAGAGGGCCTCGACATCGTTGCATCTCTGCTCCAAAGCAGATTTTTCTTCGAGCAGAGCTAGACCATATTGAGCCGATTGTACTTTTTCCGTAGATGCTAAATCTAATTCACGTGAGAGCCTCTCGATTTCGTTCCGGAGGTCTTCTGTCGTAACACTGTCTGTCGAGGCCATTGCTGTGCGCACCGTCGAAGATCGCTTTACTCTTTTCTCCGTCAAATACTTCCTCGTCGTTACCGTAAATATATCGGAACATCGGCGGCCGTAATATATTTTGAATACAATAGCATTATGCGAAAACTTTAGACACTATATTTTCTTTGCATGCCCGCTTTCCGAAGCCTTACATCTTCCGAGAATTCACGACCGTTTGACAGACGTGAGTTTAAGGGGCGAGGGCGCGGGGAAAATCACACGGACCGGATGGAATGGATGGATACATGTTCCTTTACGTGTTTCGCTGATTTCACGTTCCTCTTGTCTTGTTCCACAATTCCGCTATGTTTCATCTTACCGTAATAAGCAAGCAACTCTCGTGTACTCACGTTTTATCGTAAAATTGCTTGAAAATATATTTTACTTTCAATAAATCAATATCATCGACAAAATCAATGTATTTTTCGTTGTTTTAAGACATGTACCTCGGAAATATTAACCCACTGAAAATCTACAACACATTATTGCTTCTATTTACAACTATATAAATATGTATAATAGCTTAGGTTGCTACAAATTGTGAATTTGCTAATATAAAGATTAAAAGTAATATGATCTCAAACCAATTAAGTTGTACACACAGAAGTAGCTTAATTCTTTCTAAAATAATCAAAATTTCCATATATGCATAAATTGATTTCTAGTAATTATCTCAAAAGTAAATATAAAAGACTAATAACATATTTTACAGTAATATAGTTTTAGATGAAAAAAATCATTCGTTTAAATATTTCACCTAGTTTATGATAAGATAACGTATCAAGGGTTCGATATATATATATATATATATATATATATATATATATATATATATATATATAAAACCACATAATAAATAGTACATGTACAAAAGGATGAACAACTAAAACGAAAAGCTATACATTTACACTTTATTAATAATCGATCTCCTTTGCCAACTGAAATATAAATAATACAGATGAAGTATATTTTATATCGTACACCGTTCTCATATTCGTAGATACCAGTTAATAGATAAACATGTGGGGAACAGAAAAAAAACAAGATCTCGTTTTTGCCTCTCCGTACACATTCTATTTCAAAAATTCAGTTTAAAAACATAACTTCAAATACTCCGCAATCCTTTATTACTTTGTAGCTTATTTTTTCCTCATCATCGTCTTCAGTTTCTTCCTTTAAGTATTAATAGATTAATATAAGTCGAGCTGTGATCGGTTATACACCAATCGAATTAGTTCATACACTGTAACAGTCGTATTCTTTACAATGTTCGTACGTAAGTCTTGTAGCAGAGACAAAAGCGCAGGTGCCCTATCGCACTCGTTTTTTTTCTTTATATGCTCGTCTGAACCTCCGGTGCCACCATGATGAACCTCGCAACTGAATCGCGTACTCATCGAGTTATGTTGTTTTCCCTCCAATATCCTACATAGTAAGACATCTTTTTTACATGATAAACCATGTATCCGTGTACACGCGTGTATTCAAACTATACAACATATTGGTCAATGGAAACAAAGGAGAACTGTTTTACACGGATTCCTGATGTTCGCATTAAGCCTCCATTCATCGAATGAGAGCACCAAAGGTTGCGGTTCATTAGCGAAATACACAATTTTTGATCCTCCAAATCTCGTCAGACGCACTAGCGTACTGATTTCTACTACCAAAATCATGTATGAGATCGGTTTAAGTCCCGAACAGTTAAGTGTATAAAATTGTTGCAGGACACCTGTACTACACAATACGACGCGCAAGGCGCTTTCAGTTCCATCAAGTCAGGCACGCCTGGCTTTTCTGGACATTAATACACATTGTCGCTGCTGGTAAAAGTATCAGTGTGTACCGTGTACAGGTTTTGCATGCACAAATCCGTGAACTGTCGAATCGTATGGGAAAGAATATTATTTTGAATAGTGACATGGATTAACACATGCATAACGTGTGCACACACAATCTACCTATAGACTGAACAAAGATCTTGCCAACGATCTTGTTAATTTAAATTTAATAACTCGCTCGGTGGAGAACGAGTCACACACAAAGTATTTAGGGACGTCGTTAATTTACACCGCAATAACTGTTTTTATTATTTATAAGCGTGTGACGTTACCGTAAAATTTGTTGCAGTCTATTTTGCTTCCTATTAAATTAGACTTGTTCGTGCTCTCTTTTTTCCATCTTCTTCACTCTTCTTTTTCTCTCTTTCTTTTTTTTTAGAAAAACATAGCACATCTTTGTACTTGTAGTAAACCTAATAAATCTCCTACAACCACGCGATGAATACGAAGAAAGAAAGATATTCGAGACTTTTAAATGCGCTACACTCTGTTTCATTTTTTATCACTTCATGATTTTTGGCAGACGTTCGACAAAAAAATGCTAGACAAATCGTATCTAAAATTTTTCATTCTAGAACTTATATAAAAAAAAAATTAGTGCAGTACTTTATACATGAAAATATAACTCCGTTTTTTTTCTTTTTTCTGTGATGTATAAATAAAAGGATTATTAGAATTAGTCACCAGCAACGACCAGAGTATATTCTAGCTTTTTACAGTACAAAATACAGCTCCTGCACATATGTATGTATATATGTATACACATATGTGCATATATATATATATACATATACCTAGTAACGAAACATTTCACGATGTGTAAGGATATAGTAAGGTAAAATGCAACTGCATCCTTTTCAAGTCCGTAGTAATCGTTAACGGTATGAACAATGGTGACGCTCAATACAACAATTATGATTTTTACGTACAAAATATGCAAACTTGCATAGACTTCTGTGTTTATATGTATATATACATATATACGTGTAGTAACCACTGACGATCATACCCAGTACTTGTATTCATTTTCACTTGACAGAATCTGACAGAAAAAGCACACTTATGTCCTAGTTTATCAGAATCTAGTATTATAGACCAAATATAACAGTATATAAACTCGTAAACACTGACAATCTAACAATTGTGCAGGTTTTGCCGAGATCTGAAACTAGGTTCGTTATAAAAGTAATGATTCAATGATCCTCGATTACATCCTTACACACGAAAAATTGGCGTTACTAAACCTTATTTATATGTATTCAGGGCCGGCATGTTCATTTCCTTTCCCATTAATTCTGAATTTCTTAGTTTTTTTTATCTTGAGTTGCTAGAGAGTTCGAGAGGGAGGACCGGATACAAGATGCGTGGATGTGAGAAATGAACATAATCTCTTTGACGTGCAACGTTTTCGTAATTGTTGTATCCCTCTCTGGTACAAAAAATGTAATTGTCTCGTTAATTTCATCATCTTTTTGTTTCAATATAAACCACTAACGAACGTAATAATTTTGTCAGTTAAGCTGACAAAATATATAGTGTTATAAATGTCGATCTTATTTGAATGGTTTTTCTTTTCACAAAGTATATTAAGAATCCATACATCTTGCATCACAAAATAATGCGCGTACGAGATAGTTTGAAAGTCAGGGGGACAGAGGATTCATGTCTCTACTCTAATTCAATCGAATGTTTATAATATTATTACATTGTAATAGTGTGTAATTCATGTAATGCTTGAATGTGTCCTATGTGTAAATGTACTTTGTGCGCGCGCGCGCATGTATGGTGTAGTGTAACAGCAATAAAAACAAAGACATCATAAGAAAAAACCCTTGCGAAGAGAACAACGATGTTTAGAGGGGAAAGAAACTAGGAATAAAATGGGCTTCCGGGAGTTGGGCATGGAGAGATTGAAATTCGAACGGTTATGACGAAACGCGTTTCTAGCGATTATACGCTTCAACGAGACATACGTTCGCACATCCCTACCTAGCTACAATTCCCGGTAGTAGCGCGCGCGACGGTAAACGGCTTATCGTTAAGCGAGCGGCACGGATTCCGGTTATATCCTACTTCCTGTCATCCTGATCACAATCACGGCTTATGTGACCAGTTTTGCCACAAACGTAGCACGTTTTTCCACCAGCCTCGGTACAGTTGCGAGCGATATGACCTGTCTTGTTGCAATTGTAGCAACTTTGCATGGCAAAGCGTCCAGAATCATTGCCACCCTCGGGGCAGCTACGTGCAATATGACCAGTCTTGTTGCAGTTGAAACAGCTCATTTCAGGCCCCTGTTTAAAATTACTTGAGATTATGATATAGCATGATACAACAAGATGGTTCGATACTAATGGTTTTGCTCAAATTTCTTGTGTACTCCGTTACGGAAACTAACTATTTGAAAATATGCGTGTAAAACAAAAAGAATTCAATTCTTTAATAACCTGTTGGCAGTCTTTCGCAATATGTCCAACACCGTTGCAACGGTAGCAAAGGTCTTGGTCTTCTTTGCATTCACGTGCGAAGTGTCCAAATTGGTTACACTTATAGCATTTGTCTCGGCCCCGTACGAAACCACCTTCTCGTTCACGTCCACGGTCGCCTCTAGCACCGGCACCGCCACCATGAGGGCATTCCCGAGCGTAGTGGCCCATCCGGTTACACTTGTAACAAGCGCTCGAACTCATGTTTGATAAATCTGCAAAAATAAGCGACCGATCTCTTGTACACAGTTAGAGTACACGTTTGTAGAGATTTACATTTTGGAGTTCTACCAACAATGCATTTTATTTGCGTTACTTTTATGGAAAATAAAATGCAAGCCTCCAGATTAAATTATTATATAATAGAACTATAATGAAATTTCATTGGTACCTAGGATATAAAATAACAAATCTATTTCTGAGTCTACAAAAGAAGATATTATTGAGTTAAAATTAAATAAATGAAATATTTCAATTATCGGGGAAATAGATTACTATCATTATTATAAATATTTCAATAATACATAATATACAAAACGTTTTATATGTTTATATGATTATAACTATTATTTAAAGAAAAGCGATTTCTAAAAGTTTTATAGAAAAAAGATGGACTAGAAGAAATATAAAAAAGATTCGATGTAAAAGGCGAATTATAGGTGTAATTCGGAGAATCGGAGAAAACAAGATGGAAATTATTCTCATTCTAATTTGTTTGAAAAAATAACAGAAATTTTTCATATAGAATTAACATAAGGAGAAGGAATCTGACGAAATAGAAGCTATTTTGAATAACAGGATAAAATGGCATCGTGCATCCGTCCATTCTCGGGGAGTACATAGAATACACGTGTCCGTGGTAAGCGTCATATACGACGGACACCATTTCCGATTTCGACGATTCCGGCGAGCGGACCGATATTTTACGAACGAATAAATATCCGCTCGATATTATTTTTCCATGAAACCCTCAAAGAAATGCCGTCCATCATACAACGTGGCTCTATCGCCCCCACTTTGCAGTGGTGGTACGCAAGTACGCCACGGCGCGAAGATGGCATCCAAGACTGACGCCGTACTGCGCTTTTTTTGCCTGGTCAAAGGAAAGATTGGCCGAGGGCGAGGTATACATGCACAGGAAAATGCGGCCAGCCGAACCGAACGATGAAAGGAAATTTTCTCAACAGAATAGGCAAACGGAAGCAAATATTCATTTACTCTATAACGAGAAATTCTGCCGAACAAGTCGAGGACCACGTGTGGAATTGCACAGAAAGAACCGCGGAGTCGGAATCATCACGGCACGCAGCGTAATTATTCGGTGCCGGTAAAACGACTTACCTTAAAGTGCTTGATGTATATGCACGATGAATCCTCCTTCCTTTGGGCTTCGCCGACGCGTCGGGGACAATGGGTCCGCGAGAAGTAGTGTTTTCCTGGGAAAACTCGAACCGATACTCAGCCGGATGATTGCGGTGACCATCGACTACAAGAGGGAAGACTGGCCAATCGTCGCTACGTTGCCCGCCAAACTCCCGTTGCAATTGTGGCGACTGTGGCGACGTCTTCTCTCGAATTCGTTACCAGAGGGCTGCGCACAATAACCATTTCTTCCAAATTGTTCAATAACAACGAATTCGTTTTATGAAATCACGATTTCAGATGAAAATATTTCGAGTTTTAAGGCCGAATCCATCGGATAAACTCTATTAAGTTCGTTAAATTGTATAGCAGACCTCAAATCAAACGCAATATTCTCCTCTTTTTCTCTCTTCCTTGCTCCAAACGTGAACTTCTATCACTACATATCGGATATGACTACCGCGACCTCTACAATAATTATTTTTGACCAACATGGAAAAGAATAAGTTCGCAGATTCCACTTTAGTGAGATTCCTCTCCTGTCTATGCTGTCTAGCAACCACTAGCAACTTCATAATTCGATTCGATTTCATTAAAAATTTCAACAATATTTTTTCCTTCTCATTTTTGTTAGCGCACATCCAATAGTGCCCATTTTGTGATCTATATATATATATATACATATACACCGTGCGCGCGCCAGATAATGATGGCTATGTAGGCAAAGTATTGGTTCTAACTCTAATTGTAAGACGATTTTTTGACCAATAGCGACCCCTTACTATCATACGCATTGTCGCTATTGGCCGAAGAATATATTTTGTCCAGCCATCAATTCGCACGCGGAACCTTAGACCATATATACTTATAGACACGGCATAGGTATAGTATCATAGGGGGGTGGCTCCTTAGACCATATATATACTTATAGACACGGCGCAGATAATTTTGCCTATGGCAAAGATCATTCATGAGCTGGCGTTATTGGCAAGGGTGGTAATTTCTTTTTCGGGAGGGGCACGGCAGGCTGTTGCATCTTTTTGATTGGTAGTTTTT
>CM052289.1:8091710-8110334 GCA_028455765.1 Lasioglossum oenotherae
GTTTTTTATTTAAATGTATTAGATAATCAAATATTTCATAAATTCAATTTTCCTAACTATACAATCTATTTAAGTAAGTACAGTTTTCAAATATGTTAAATTTTGCAACAATCGTTTTGAAACAGATCAAGTTTGAAACAAATATTTTTTTATTAGTTAACATCTTTTTTAACAGAATCTTGCAAGAAAAATTGTCTAAACAAAGTATATTTTTGCTCAAATAAAAGTTTTCGTATAAACATCCTTTTATAAACAGAATTTTCTAGGTAAATTAAATTGTTTCAACAAATATAATTTTTTGAACATGTAAATAATCTGTATTATTTCTTAAATAGGTTTAAGTAGATTATAATACATATTTAAATAGAGTAAAAAAAAACCTTCAGATTTGAATAATAAAATGAATTTTCCTATTTGCAGAATCATCGCTGTCATCGCTGCCTGCCAAAAGGTCAATACTTCCTCCATCGGCTTTCACCTAGTTAACTGTTATTGCATCCCTATCAATAGTTGTTATGTATTATAATAATTATTTTTTGTTTTTTATTATTTGGATTATATTTGTCTATGTATTATAATATTTGTTTTTGAGTGTGTGTGTGTGTAATAAATGATATTAATTTGTTATAATAAATGATTTTTTGATTTTCGATTAATTGTTGTGTTTCGCCTTTCTTTGATTTTCCAGTCCATAGTTAAATTCCGACTTCTAAACTAAATATAATTTCTAAAAGTCCTAAGTAAATAGTACCTTGTATATACATTTTCTAGTTTGTTGGAAGTAGAGCTTAAATGTTTGTTCCATCTTTTTTGTTTAAATAAAAAATAAAATTAGTTATTCCGTACAACATGTCTACTTCTGCAATCCTGTCTTTTGTTTGACCTTATTAAATAATTATATTTTGCAGTTATTTTAATACAGGATATTTCCTTCATTTCGTGGAAGAAATGAATCTTAGTTACATATTTTATATGTATAAAATAATATAAACTGTTCGTTCTGATTAAGGCCACAGGCGATGTACGTTATTGTCCGGACCAAAGAGAATTAGATCCAATCCTCGTTGGTCCGGACCAGTCCGGACTGAGTGTGGAGACGGGTTCTTGATTTGTAACTAGAAAATACCTAGAATCTTACTAGATTTTGGGTCAAAACATGGGTTTGCGCCCGGACAGTTTTTGACCTTATACAAGCATATTTTGAGCTGGGTGAGGGCTCATTTTAAAGAGGAAGGTTTTTCCCATCGCGCTCTGGTCATCATATAAGTCAAAAAGTCTTTGGGAGACAGAAAAATGCATTGAAATCTGCGGGTTTTTTTCCTACATTTTTGGGCCCTCATATTATTAGATATAAACATAATCTCGTCAAAATCATGACCAGAGCGCGATGGGATAAACCTTCCTCTTTAAAATCAGCCCTCACACAGCTCAAAATATGCTTGTATAAGGTCAAAAACTGTCCGGGCGCAAACCCATGTTTTGACCCAAAATCTAGTAAGATTCTAGGTATTTTCTAGTTACAATTCGCGGGTATACTAGCCCCTTAAAAGAGATGATGGCAGCCAAAAGTGGCACGGCCAAAACCCGGCGTGAGCACTCTCATATACTCTCTGATCCAGGCTAAGCATTAGTGTAGGAGGGAGCACTATAATGGGCACGGCCAAAACCCGGGCGTGAGCACTCTTATATACTCTCTGTTACTGTTTTCTCTGGCATGCAGCTTCTGCCGGCCAGATGGAAGACAACTCGGTCCTGGATTCTGCCTCCCCGCAAAATGGCAGCACAACGCGGCGGCTCAGAATCTCTCCCCACCACCCATCAATTATAAAGAGAAAGCACTCCTGTTGCTATTGCTCTCTCTCTCTCTCTCTCTTCCTCTCTCTCACTCCTTTACGGTGGGTTTGCGTGAGTACGCATTCTTCTGGCAGAATGACGGGGCATCAGCCCGGCCCGGCCTCGGCAGAAGCTGCTCGGGCACAATACTGGCCGCTCGATCCTGGATTCTGCTCGGCCGACTCCGGCAGAAGCTGATGGCCCGTCTTTCTGTCGGTAGAATACGTACTTATGCGTACACAACTGCCCGTCCAAAATCGAGCACGTTTGCTTACTGGGTTAGTGCTGCTCTTTTACAGTGAGACAGAATCCAGGATCGCGCTGTCTTCCATCTGCCCGACAGAATCGAGCGTCCTATACTTCGAGCAGCTTCGAGTATCGTTCTGATAGGATAATGCCCGCCATCTGCTCGCTATGCTGTTCTCGATATATGCTCGAGGCTGGCCTGGCTGACTGGGTCTATATATGCTTGGAATATATGCTTGGTTTATTGGTTTTGCATAGTAATCCCTTTTGAAGCATTTACTTTTTCTGTATAACATTTTTCTCAAATTATAATTAGAAAGGATTCATTTGTTTCGGATACATAAATCGCCATGAATACAAATAAACTATATTTATAAGACGTTTTTAAAATTGTGCTGTACATTAGTAACACTTTACAGATATTTTGTTAAAATGCAATTCTTGTTACTCTTGCAGCTATTAATGTTATAAGAGCACTTCCATTATCTTTATTTATAAAACTATTTGTTAGCAAAACGTTCTATATACAGATATATAAAATATATAATAAAAGGCCATTCAACTCTAGGATTGAAGTAGAAATATACTGAAAGGTACTAGTGCATGTAAAAAATGTATCTTTATCGTAATAATGCAAGTATAGTTATTTGGTATCTGGGGGAGGTCCTGATCCCACATTATTATAAGTTTTATTAACTCTGCATATGAAATAAGACTGGCCTCTTAATGTTTCTAAACGCAAGTATGTATATACGTTCTCAATCATTGATGTAGGATTACATAATTCATTTACAATAAATGTTTTCATAATATTCCTCTGAAATATCTTATAAAATACACTGACATGTCTAGATTTACTTACTTATGATAATAATAATTACAATTAATGATAAGAACAAAATGGAATTCATTAAAATTAGATGCAATCGGTAGATTTAGTATACCTACAAAGATAATGATATACGATATTGATTTCAGTCGTCCACTCAGTTAATATACATATAGTACAATGTTTCTGTGTACTATTCTGAGTGGATAGTTCGTAATTCCAATTTATACAAAATAATTTTGATAACATCCGTGCGTTTATAAAATGGACGGTTAAATTTGAATACTTTATAGAAAAATACTAGTAAATTCTTAAATTCCTTATAAGAAAACGGCTGATCATGTATGAATAGCGAGAACAAATTATCTTTGGCTATTATCATATAGTTTAATGAATTATAACGCGTACTCTATCGGTTAATGAGTGTCTCGATTCCTCTTATTACGGTTACGCAGCAACGAAGCGTCCAAAAGAGAATAAGTGCCAGGTTCAAACACTGGTGGATACTCTAAACCAGGATAATCAGGCGGGGGAGATGTAGGTGGTGGTATATAAGGCAATGTTGGTGGATTTAATGAATGTATACTTGTGCTGGTGAATCCTTTCTGACATGCAGAATAATTTGTACCATTCTGAAAAAAAATGTTTACATGAAAATGAATGTTCGATATAATTAGAGTGTGGATTTTCTAGGTTTATAATACGCATATACTCTTATGCAAAATATATAACAAAGCAATAGCTTTATACAGGGTGAGTCCGAAGAAACAGAACACCTAAATATCTCCGTTACTTTTCGTTGTACAAAAAAACTTCTTAGGACAAAGTTACACTGTTTGAAGGGCCACATGTAACGGTGTAAGAGAAACAATTTTCAAGGTCATTTTTTATGAGATTTCAAGGTCATTGATATTTTTTTAAATAGAATGAGTTATTTTTTAATACATCAATCAATGCAGCTGGACATTCGTTATAAAAAAGTACTAACCTATGTATGTCGAAAAGTTAGTAGCTCACGAGATATTTCAATTTAAATAACTCTAAAGCACCATTACTGTCGTACTAAGATGTTACACAAGTAAGTAAACGCTAACATCAATTTCAATTTCAATGTCAATTTTTCCATTTCAACTTCATTTTCGATATCAACTCTTCAACTTCATTTTTTCCATTTCAACTTTGATTTCAACTTCCATTTTAACTCTTCCATTTCAACTCCAATTTCTACTCTTCCATTTCAACGTCAATTTTTCAATTTCAACTTCAATTGTTCAATTTCAATTCGTTAATTTCAATTGTTCAATTTCAACGTCAATTTTTCAATTTCAACTTCAATTCGTTAATTTCAATTCTTCAATTTCAACATCAATTTTTTCATTTCAACTTCAATTTCAACTCTTCCATTTCAACTTCAATTTCTACCCTTCCATTTCACCTTCAACTTCAATTTCAACTCTACAATCTCAACGTCAATTTTTCAATTTCAACTCTTCAACTTCAATTTCAATTTTTCAATTTAGACTCTTCAATTTTTCAATTTAGACTCTTCAATTTTTCAATTTCTATGTCAATTTTTCAATTTTAACTTCATTTTTTCAGTTTCAATTTGTTAATTTCAAATCTTCAATTTCATTTTCAACGTCAATTTTTCAATTTCGATTTCAATTCTTCAATTTACACTAGCAAGTAAACGCTAACGTCTTAGTACGACAGTAATGGTGTTTTAGAGTTATTTAAATTGAAATATCTTCTGAACTACTAATTTTGCGACATACATGGGTTAGTACTTTTTTATAACGAATGTCCAGCTGCATCGATTGATGTATTAAAAAATACCTCATTCCATTTAAAAACATATCGATGACCTTGAAATCTTGTAAAAAATGACCTCGAACCTTTTTTCCCTTACACCGTTACATATGGCCCTTCAAACAGTGTAACTTTGTCCTAAGAAGTTTTTTTGTACAACGAAAAGTAACGGAGATATTTAGGTGCTCTGTTTCTTCGGACTCACCCTGTATACAGAAAGTGTAAATTACAGTGAAGCCTCGTTTAAGCAAAGTCTGATTATCCACGGTTTTGATTAACCGGTGTAATCTAGTTAATCAAAATCGCGGATAATCGAACGCCAGGTAATCAAAACCGAGAAACATTTTCCTGTCCCCAGGTCTTGCTTATCCGGTGAGTCTCGATTTATTCGGCTTGTTTCGGTCGCAATGGGGCTTAGTAATCGAGGTTCCACTGCACTAAAATACTTACTTTTGACGTTAAGTTTGGAAAACATGGTGACGGCGTGTCTGGACTCCAATCACTAACAGAACTAACAGAAGTAAAACTTTGACTGAGCGTTTGTGCGCTATTTCCACTGAAAGAACTAACAGATTGACTGATTCCACTATCACCAGGACTTTGGCTATTTGATCGGCTGGGTAATCGTGATTGATTGTAACCTTTTTCTCGAAACAATGCTCTATGTAATCTCGGCGAACCTGTAGAAGCGTGAAAGTTATTGCTACTATTTATATCATGTATGTATGACAAAATTTTCATTGTTTGTATTTCAGTTTCTGTGGTAACGCATAGCGGTTCAAAACGAATATGTTAATTTACCTAATAATGTTTTTTGCGTTTCTTTAGGAAGATCAAGCGTACAAGGTTTTTGTTGGCTTTTATTACCGAATAAATTTCTCAAGCGACTGGGCTTTTGGACCTGTTCTCGTTTATCCAAATGCATTTCAAACGCAGCTGTCATTCCTTCTTGTTCGAACGGGGATGTTGGCATAGGTGGCGGTTGGTACTGCGCTACATTTTTCAAACGCGTTTTATCAGACTCGTTATCCTTCTTGTCGTTTCTTCGTAAAGAGTCCAACCAATGTTTATCCGACGAAGAATAGTCACGACGACTTGTCAGGTTGAAACTTCCCTTGCGACTTACAGTTGCTTCTTTCTTTGCACGATTTAACGTTTCATAAGTAGCAGGATATGTAAGGTCACTGCTAGATCCAGAGCAACCTGCAAAGTAAATTTGTCATATTTATATTGTCCAAGATCGTTCATATTTTCGTATGAAACCTACCATCGTTTCGAGTAAGTCGTTTTGGTACTGACTTCATGTCATCCACGAAATGACCAACATTTCTTGAAGAATAATAATCGTAAGATCTAGAGGTTTCATGATGATTTGAAGATTGTGGACACGCACAGATATTAGAACCGTATTCACAAGCTATACTTCCTTGCCTCTCAAACGGTTCAACAATATCCGATTTACTATGATAAAAAGAAACAGATTGCTTCGAATCGCTCGTAACACTTCTCAAATGTGTCGAGTCACATAGTTTTGCTTGTTGAGAGTTTAATCCATCTATGGCATTTCTTTTATGCACGTAATTGGATTCATTTGATTTTTTCTGAACTGGATATTTCGATGATTCTCCTCTAATTTCATATCTTTCCAATTCAAAATCTCCGCTTAGTTGTCTTGTATTTAAAGTATCCATGTTTCTTGCGTATCCATATGCTGCAGCATTATTGACATCGCCATTTGCTTTATTTCGAGCATGTATAACATCATTATTAACCGATGTATCGGCAATAGTCTTGGACTGATCAGTAGCTGTTCCGCTGTCATGCAAATTTCTGTGTTGGACATGAACATGATCGCTGGTTAAAGGTGTTATATGCGGTGATACAGATCTATTTCTAGATAACGGTCTTTGATCATCTTGTTGCGATAACATAAATTCTTCTAATGTGATAAATCCTTGCAACTCGTCCGGTCTCCTGTTTCTGCTAGTAACACACCTACATTAGACATTATTTTACTGGTCTTTAATATGTATTTACGATGGAAAGATATTGATTATCAGAAGTATGTATATACAGTTAAGAATACAGTAGAGGAACATACTATAATAAGGAAAGACATGCACAAGACAGTAACGTATAAAATAAAATTAATCAACGTTTTCTGTCAATCATTTTATTGTAGAGCATGTAAGGCCTCGTACAGACTAGAACATTTCGACGAACGGCGATCGGAACGGATTTGTGCTATTTCCAGATTTTCTTGCGAATAACTATGGGAGCTGCAACGGTGTATACTGCACAAAGAAATACAGAAAATGTTGGCAGTTTATTGAGTGAATTAAAGTTTCAAAGTGAAATGTTCAGATCTGTACGAAGCATTAAAGACATAAGGTTCGAGATTAAATGACTTGAATTTTTGGAGATGTTGCAACATGATGAATTCTCGTCTTTATATGATTCTACATTACATATTCTGAATAAAAACGGAAGTGTTAAGTTCCGAGAGCGCGTTCCGTAAACAACAAGGTTGGTCACACATCGAGCCCTTTTCGGTTTTGCTGAGCGTTCTAAGTTGTGAAAATCGCACATGTCTTGATATGTAAATACTAGAGGTGTGCGGGAATTCGGGAATTCCCGAATCCAGACAAATTTTGAGACCAGATTTGAAATCAGCGTGAAAAAAATCTACGGGAAATGATATATAGCAAAAATTAAAAAAATTTTTTTCTGCCCATGGTAACGCAGAAACCTCATTTTCTGGAAATTGTGAAAGTTTAACGAATTTTCTCAAGGTTAAAAACCGTTCGTACCGTAATCTCCCTATTTCTCCCATATTCTGCAATGTTTCAGCTTTAATTTAAAAAAAAATTCATCGCTCTACCTCATTTCTATCGAAAGTTATTCCTTTTTGAATCGAGGTAAGTCACTTTTACCCACTGTGCGGCGCACTATGGGTCAAACCGACGAAATCTGTGTCAAAATCAAAGAACTTTCGATAGAAATGTTCGTCGAAATGTCATAACATCTCCAAAAATTCAAGTCATTTAATCTCGAATCTGATGTCCTTAAAATGCTTCGTACAGACCTGAGCATTTCAACTCAATAAACTGCCAACATTTTCTGTATTTCTTTGTGTAGTATACGCCGGTTCAGCTCCCATAGTTGTTCGCAAGAAAATCTGGAAATAGCACAAATCAATAACAATTATTTCTTAAAATTCAGAATTTATTTTTAGTGATCTCTACAATTAAAAAGAACAGCATGGTGGCAACCAGTGACAAGTTAGTGAAAAAATCGTTAATCTTACAAGCATACAATGGATGTATTTGTATTTACCTGTCTGTTGTGCGCCTATAATCCCCCATATCTTGGGTACTACTTGACATATCGGTAGTACTTTGGGACGCACATAATCCATAAAACGTGCTTCCTGCAATTGTCATTTGTAAGTCCGATGAATTTGGAATAGACTCCGTTTTCCTAGAAAGGTCGACGTACATTTATATGAAATCTGTATTTTACACGGCTTTGTTATACAGGGTGAGTGCGAAGAAACAGAACACCTAAATATCTCCGTTACTTTTCGTTGTACAAAAGATCTTCTTAGGACAAAGTTACACTGTTTGAAGGGCCACATGTAACGGTGTAAGGGAAAAAATTGTCAAGGTAATTTTTTTATAAGATTTCAAGATCATCGATGTTTTTTTTAACGGAATGATATATCTTCGTTAACGTAATTTTGTAGCTGACAAAATAACGAATTCATCCATGTAACACAATATGACCTACAAATGACCTTCAACCCAGAAAAATGGAATAAATAAAATTCAACGTGTAAGATTCATTTGCTTTATTTCTGTTATGCAAAATGTTCAAAAATATTCCCTCGAGCTGCTATACATTCATTTAGCCGTGAAGTTACGGAACGTACTGCTGTGTAATTCATTTCTGAGGGAATCGACGCACAAGCCCTGACGATTCTTTCTTTCATGTCGTCTACAGTGGTTGGTGGTTCATGATAAACATCGTCTTTCGGTTTTCTCCATACATAGAAATCAAGGGGTGTAAGATCTGGTGAGCGAGCTGGCCATAATACGGGTCTG
Source organism: Lasioglossum oenotherae (assembly GCA_028455765.1). NCBI lineage: Eukaryota > Metazoa > Arthropoda > Insecta > Hymenoptera > Halictidae > Lasioglossum > Lasioglossum oenotherae. The sequence goes on from CM052289.1 coordinate 8,100,531, forward strand.
CCACGTCCAATCCAACGATTTGAAAACTTGTTATTCAAGAATTGTGTTACGACACGGGAAGAATGGGCTAGACATCTGTCATGTTGATACCACATATCTTCACGAATGTTCAAGGGTGTATTTTCCAGGAGAATTGGTAACGATTCTCGTAAAAATGCAATGTATTTTTCTGCATTTAATGTTCCAGTGATAAAGTGAGGCCCAATTATTTGGTTGTTTAAAATTCCGCAGCAAACATTGATGGACCATGGTCTTTGTTTGTCGACGTTTGTCTTTGTTCATCGGTAAATAATACTTTAATACAAAATGCTCTATCGTTTATCAATTGTCTGAATCCCCACTGACAAAAGTTTACACGATTCACAAAGTCTCTACCATGAAGTTCTTGGTGAATTGATAGGTGAAAGGGGTGAGATTTTTGTTCATGGAGTATTTGCACTACACAGTTTTGTCTAATGCCACTTTCTCGTGCGATTTGCCTCGTACTAGCATGAGGGTTTGTATCCACTGCTGCCAGAACATTAATTGTGTTTGCTTCGTTCCTTACAGTCCTCACCTTCGTACATTTTTTATTTTCAACACTACCAGTTTCACGGAATTTATTTATCCAATTGGAGTAAACGGAAACTGATGATCGGACAATTACGATTAGGAAATCGGTCCTTGTACAACCACTCTGCTTCTCTTAAACACTGTCGACTTTCTCCATAAATGAAAATCATATCAATCTTATCTTCTTTCGAGTAACGCATTGTGAAACATTTATCGATAAACTGATAGATTAGAAATCTTAGAAAAAGTGGAAATCTGATAGCAAGAAGGTCTTCGGAGTAATTAGTAGTTGATAAACACGATTCTGTACGAATGCATAGGTGAACGTATATCATAAAAAATGTCTTCCTGCTAACACCGGAACTGTTATTATGTTGTGTATTGCGATACATTTGAATGTATAGCAGCTCGAGGGAATATTTTTGAACATTTTGCGTAACAGAAATAAAGCAAATGAATCTCACACGTTGAATTTTATTTATTCCATTTTTCTGAGTTGAAGATCATTTGTAGGTCATACTGTGTTACACGGATGCATTCGTTATTTTGTCAGCTACAACATTACGTTAACGAAGATATATCATTCCGTTTAAAAAAACATCGAGGACCTTGAAATCTCATAAAAAAATGACCTTGAAAATTTTTTCTCTTGCACCGTTACGTGTGGCCCTTCAGACAGTGTAACTTTGTCCTAAGAAGTTTTTTTGTATAACGAAAAGTAACGGAGATATTTAGGTGTTCTGTTTTTTCGGACTCACCCTGTATATAGACGATAGACGTACTTGTTAGGAGTAGATGTAGGAAGTACTCTTCTATAACTTCTAAATTGTGCCGTTGGAACAGGTACATTATGATTTCGCGTACCAAGAAATTTTAAATATTTTCTATCTAAGCTGGCACCGCTCATTTCATGATCCTTGTATCCAGAGAAGTCCTTGCGAACAACTTTCTTCAACGATCCAAACGGTTTCTCCAAATATGGTTTATATTCCGGTGTTTGAATGTTTTTAACTTTGGGTTTTTGTTCGCCATCGCTCTCGTCTGTTTCGCTGAAAAGTGCACTATTTCTGCTGTGACTGTCAGCACCTAAAGTTGCTTTGTTGATTACTTCCAACCACAGAGTAAGAGAATCTTCAGTGTCTGCGGCGAAATAAAATACCGTTCCTGTATGATAAACTTTGAACGCATATTTTCGAGATTTTACTTCGAGAGCTCGAGATACGGTAAATCCTGTCAGAGCTATCAGACAATCTGCTTTCATGCTGGTTTGAGTTTTAAATCTATAAATGTAATCGAGTATTAGTATTCGCACGATAGGTATAAATAAATATTACAGTTTATTCAACAAACCTGTATAAAGAGGAACATTTTAGAAGAAACCAAGCTTTAGCCCAAGCACCGCCAGCACCTCTTGTACGATACGTTAACCATCCTTCCAAATCACCTGGACCTATATCTTTCACGGAAATATTTCTTCTCCCTGTAGAAAAAGACAATGTAAATAAGGAAAACGCAGGGCCAAACGGCTAACAAATGATTTTTATAATTGCTTACTTGCAAATAATATACTTCGTTTTCTACTACTTCTGGGACTATTACTAGAAGATTTGCTTAAACTTCCATGTAGTCCAATACTTCTGGCTACCATCATGGCTTTATTAACTACACCTTTCTCAAAATGTTTTTCTTTTTCAGTAGTTTTAGATTTATGTTCTAAGAATTGTAATTGCTTCGAAGAGCACAACCCATCTAGTAAATCCATATTTTGAGAATACGATTCAGCGTTGTGACTTTCAATCGTCGAACTGGCATAAGGTTCGTACTTATCACAGATAAACTTGTCTTCCTTTATTTGCTTATCATTGTATTCTGTGAACGAGGAATCTATATTTATACTAGATCTACGTTCATTATTTAAATTATTTACGCCATCGATATATTCAATTGATCTTTCGTTAAAGCTGTTGTTGGCATCTAAATAATCTTGCTTTTCTTGAAGATCTACGTTGATTTTCACATGATTTTCTGTATAATATTCCTGTTTCTTCGAATCTTTTCTAACATTAGATCTCTGAGATGTGTAAAGTTTTTCTTGATCTTCGATAGTCTTCGAAATATTATCGAAATGCGAAGTCGTTAACTTTGTATAATATTTACGTGGAGGAGGATCTGGAGGTATTAAATGAGATTTAGGTTCTAGCTTTTTAGTCGATTCAACTTTTGTTTGCTCTACATATTTGCATGGTTGTACTATATTTCCTTGATTAACTGGATCTTTCAATTTTGTATCATTCTGCATTTTTTGACTGATTTGTATGTGGGGAATGTTCTGAGTGATGTTGTGTATATTATCTTCGACGAAACTGTAATCGCAATTTATCCTCGCATTTTCTTCAGCTAGTACTTTTTCTTTTATCGATACGTTAGAACACTTCTTTTCTATCAACTTTGAATGTTCTACCGGAGCGCAGTTGAACGTTTGAAGAATTCTACCGAAACTACTCAAGTTCGAATTGTTCTCGATATTATTTTGCGCATGATTATTCGTTAATTCTAATTTGTCTTCGTTATTCTCATGTTTCGAAGTTGAATTACTTTGAAAACCTTTAACGTTGGATGGCTGCAGTGCATTTCCCATTCCAACGTTTGAATTATTCATTGCATTTCTCTTGACGTATTTATTTACATCGGAAATAATACATTCATTATTGCTTTGGTCATTTTCTATACTGTTTCCATGACTTTCCTCAGTATGTACATATATTTTGGGCAAGTTGGATGATTGAGACGTTTCAACAAATTGTTCCTTAGTATTTTGTTCTTCACTCGTAATATCATTATCGATGATCACGTGACAACTTTGTCGTTGATCGCAAATATCTTTCAACTTTTGTTGGTTATCTAAACTTGTAGATTTCAATTCAATATCAGTCTTATTCGCGGATACATTGCTTATATTATTTGTAGATGATTCTAACGTATAAAATAATTTTTGCTTTCTGTCTTCAGTGTTATCGGTACCCATTAAATCATATGCCGGTGTACTATAACTCTTATCCAATCTACCTCGTTCTTTAACAGTACACGAACTAAACTCTGTACTATCTAGCACGTTCTTATGATTACTATTATGTCTATCTCTAATAAAATTGTTGCACTCGTCTAAAGGCACATTTGTATCACCAAAACTATTATTATTGGTAACATTAGCAGATTTTGGAGAAGTTTGGCTGGAAATATTAATATTATTAGTAGTTGACGTTCTCTCACAATTTTGAACACTTTTACATTCGTGCTTTCCTTCGTATACAACGTTAATCGCATTATCTATCTGAGGAACATCGGATTTTACAGATTTCTCTTGAAACTGTAACTTTTTATCATCGATTTGTACATCGGACCTCTTCCTCCTTTTACTCTGTTCGATGCTCAAATACGACTGCGGCCGTAAATTTGAAGGGACATTATCTAAGCCATGAGCACAAGATGCTGCCTTATCCCGTAACTGAGAACTTGTACTATGTTCCTGTTTCAATTCTTTCCAAAATTGTTCAATATCAATTCCGTGCTTAGTAGTGGGACTAGCACCAGTTATAGTAGCCCGTCTTTGAACTGAATTTCTTGGTTTCGTTGAATATAATCGAATTGAGAGAGGCGGCTCTGCCTCGCTATCAGAGTCACTACTATCTATGATCATTGTATCTAATATATTCACTGTATCTAAAATACTTGCTGGTTCTGGACTGGGATTCTTTGGCATGTGCCTAAACAAATTTTCAATTAACATTATTCAATATAATATGTGTAAATATCAAATTATTTTCTTTTTAATTAAAAGAGTTATTTGAAGTCGTTGCGTTACGAAACTCAGCCTACGCATGTAGGGTGTACCAGATAAAGTTTTAAAAATTGTTTTCTTGGAATCTAATGGAGATATCGACTAGGGCTGTAACTTTTCCGAAGCTTCGAAGACTTCGAAGGAACGAAGGGAACTTCGAAGTTGCGAAATTTCAAAGTCTTCGAAACATATGAAGTTGTAACTTATGAGTTTCATACCATGTCACGATTTTTGATAAATAAAAATATTAACGACTTTTCGTAATTAAATTAAATTTAAAAGATTGCATTCTATTAATAAATTTCGGGATCATATCACGAATGTACTTAAAATTTTAATGAGTTTTAAGCAAGACAGGCTTGGCGCTTGACAAAACTCATATATTCAGTAGGGCTGTGACTTTCCTTTGAAGATCGAAGATTTCGAAGCTTCGAGTTACAGCCTTAATATCGACTTAATTTGTTTTTAAATTAAATTGTTAAGGAGGGCTAATATTTTACTAGGTAATTTTTGGGCGAGAAAGGGGGTCCTTATCATTTTTTTAAATGGAAAGTATTGTTGATATTTTTTGCTATTGTGATACTTCTCATTAAACTCAATGGCATTTACTTGATCGCATTTTTCTTGTATTGCGCATAGTTACAGAGTTATGGGTTATTGGGAATATGTTTACGGGCAAGGTAAGCAATCTAGGAGATATATATATATATATGTACATATTACATACAACTCGGTAATGCGAGCACGAAGAAAGATGACTTACAAAGTGTTTAGAAATCTAAGGACATCATTTTGAACATTTAATAAAATTTAGTATGTAATAATATTATCATATTTTTCGTTTTCTTTCCGTTTCTTCAACATTTAAATTCACAACAAATTGTTTGTTATAACTCTGTAATTATGCGTAATAAAAAGAAAATGTTCAAGCAAATGCTATTGAGTTTAACGAGAGGTATCGCAATAATAAAAAATCAATAATATTTTTCATTTTAAAAAATGTTGGGGGACCCCCTGTTTCCCCCCAAAAAATTAAATACATACTAAAATAGTAGCCTACCTAAACCATTTAATTAAGAAAAAATTAAGTCGATATCTTCGTTAGATTCTGAGAGAACAGCTTGTAACACTTTATCTGGCACACCCTGTATATGTATATACACTCCTCACAAGAATTAAGGGATCACTTGTGCGAACCCGAGAAACTGCTCCCACTTTACGTAATCATAACTCCGTGAAAAATTGCTGTATCGATATCGTTAAACAATGGTTTGAAAGCCTGAAACCTCTAGCTTCAGATGCTCTGATAAAAATTGTTGCTATCTTGATTTCTTACAAAGTTATAGCGAGATGAAGACAACATTGACGATTAACAAAAATTTTGTGCAACTTTGGAATATCACACGGGGAGCAACAAATATTTTTGATAAATCGTGTTAATATCATTTGGAAAGGCTATCTTTCCTGTGTAAATTGTGTGGTTGTTGAATATTGTGCGATTTTTTTTATTCGAGTTATTCAACATTGAAGTCAATGTTGGCTTTTTAACTTTAACTGGCTCCAGAAAGCGAAAAAATTATCGTAGAATCTTGTGTAAAAAAGCAATAGAAAGAGCGTTTCTTTCTCTTCAAGGCACTCCCTTTATTTTTTCAGAAACTATGCGAGATAGCGAAAAACTGAATGAAATTAATCCTGTTGTACATTTTGTCAGCTTTAATTTTATATAGAATAGTTTTATCGCTAGGATACATAGTTTCCGAGATATAAGCGGAAACCCGAAAAAGGGATCTTCTTCAGCAGTCTCTCCAGTACCACACACGGAAAAGATTTTTTTTAACATGCTATTTCCCGTAGATTTTTTCACGCTGTTTCAAACCTGTTCATCGAAAAAATTGTTACATTAGTTTTGTTCACAAATATCTATTTCTTGCAAAATCCTGATGTCGTAGACAAATTTTGAGACCAGATTTCAAATCAGCGTGAAAACATCTACGGGATATGATATATAGCATGTTAAAAAAAATTTTCCGCACGTGGTATTGGAAAAACCACATTTTCTTGAATTTCTACATGTTTAACGAATTTTCTCGACGTTAAAAAACGTTCGTACCATAATCTCCCTATTTTTCCCATATTCTGCAAAGTTTCAGCTTTAATTTGAAAAAAATTCATCGCTTTACCTCATTTTTATCGAAAGTTCTTTGATTTTGAATCGAATTTGGTCCAAATTTTCCACTGTGCGCCGGCGCGGCGGTAGCGTATTCAGAGAAGTCAGGCAGCCGCTGTACGTGGCGCGCTAATTTCTGCGAAGTACTAACTTCAAACTCAGCTGCTATAGGTGAAAAATAGTCGCAGCGAGTTCATGGGGTACTCAATCGAATCGGCAGAATCTCTGCTTCAATCTGACGTTCGGATCATGGTATTACGATCATTTCTCGCCGAGATACAACGAGTTAAAGGAAAACTGGAAATTGTGCATTTTTAAGCATATTTTCAGAAACACCTGGTACATCGAAATGTTGATGAAAGTGGAAAAACAAAAGAAGTGCCTTGAAGAGAAAGAAATACTCTTTCTATTGCGTTTTTACACAAGATTCTGCGATAATTTTTTCGTTTTCTGGAGCCAGTTAAAGTTAAAAAGCCAACATTGACTTCAATGTTGAATAACTCGAATAAAAAAAATCGCACAGTATTCAACAACCACACAATTTACACAGGAAAGATGCTTTTCCAAATCATATTAACACGATTTATCAAAAATATTTGTTGCTCCCCGTGTGATATTCCAAAGTTGCACAAAATTTTTGTTAACCGTCAATGTTGTCTTCATCTCGCTATAACTTTGTAAGAAATCAAGATAGCAACAATTTTAATCAGAGCATCTGAAGCTAGAGGTTTCAGGCTTTCAAACCATTGTTTAACGATATCGATACAGCAATTTTTCACGGAGTTATGATCACGTAAAGTGGGACCAATTTTTCTGGTTCGCACAAATGATCCCTTAATTCTTTTGAGGAGTGTAGTAATTAAATCCTACTCATTCATATCTAACAGATGTTCAAAATCGACTTTTATAAAAAAGAAGTCTTGAGACGAAAACATTTCATACTAAATTTTTACGTATTTTCTTATAGAATATCGACTCTAATTCGATCATACTGCCATTTTCGTCTCATGCTGTATAAAAGTAAATATATACCTTGGTAATGGCATTGTAAAGTCTGGTATAGTCAATAATTCTGGCCTTGGTGACGGAAGATTATGTTGCCATCTTGTTGTGTATGAAGTTTTTTTATTGCTTGGAAGTCGATATGGTTTTATATAGATTTGACCATATACTTTTGTATGCCTTGGTCTACGTTTTAAAGTTAGCAATACTTCAGCAGGACTTTCACGAAATAACTCTAAAAGATTCTTTCGTTCCCAACCAACCACAGTCTGATAATTTACCTAAAACATTTACTTAAATAATAATTAAATATTTTATTGAATTACTGCTTCACGGAGACCATATTAAGATTGAGACAGTACTTGAACTATTTCGTCTCCTTCTTCCATTTTGCCACACTGGTGTGCAGCTGATCCAAATTTAATTTCTGCAATTTGATGAGCTCCATGGAAAGATGGCAAAATATAAAATCCCTATAAAACAATGATTGAAAATTTCGATCTTTTATATAATAAATAATTATCAAAATTATATTCTCCGGTAGTAGTTTAATTATATTATATACTGTCGGAGAATTATCTGAACAGGAAGTTAGAGTTGTGTTGAATCAATGGTTGCATGTTTATCTGTAAAGGATGTAGTTGATAATTTCTTCCACAACGAATGTAAAGAGTAGCATTTTACAATTTATGTGAAATTTAATGTGTACACTACATACATTACAGATTTGTTTTAAAGAGAAGAAAGCAACGTGGAGAACATTATTTTGTTACGGTGACAAAACAATTATAATTACTTAAAAACTTACCAGATCGTCTCCCGGTTTCTTTTTTAACGTAGCTAAATCTAAACTAGTCGGTTGTAATATTATAGGATCGGTAATATCTTGTATTATATAATCTGCTAATTTTGCCAATTGTCCACAAATCGTTCTGATTTCTTCTATTGGCTTTTCTGCGAATCTATCTCTTTGAGCACACGTGGCCATTTCTAAAGCCAGTTTCATCAATTCAACTTTTTTATCATTATATTCTAGTTGTCCAGAAAACGGTGAACGATCAAGCCATCTCACTAAAGGTTTTACAGCTGTGATGACAGATGCCACGTCGGATAACGTTTGCGTAGTAACAGGTTTAGAATCTGTTTGACGAGACAATTCATTTTGTAAACTATGCGCTTGGCAAGACAGTCGGAGTGCCAAAAGCTGCAGATTCTCACGATCGAGCTCATAATGAAAATTTCTTAAATATTCCACAGCTTCGAGAATAATTTCCTGATGACCAAGTTTTAGCACTCCAAGGTGTTCCAAATCTTCCGGTCTTAGACTTAGTAACTGTTGTCCGCTGACACCATGATTTGTAAAACTGTGTACGTAGGGAAGTACAGAATTCTCTAAACCTAAAACAAAAATTACTTTTGCTTTATAAAAATCTCACTAATTCACACTAACACAATACTAACACAATGAACAACATATAGACAACACAAACAACGTAAACAACATAACAATGTAACAACGTAAACGTTAACAAGTCGTTGACACATCTAATCAGAAATAATGTTTGATTACTTCTTTACTTAATTTACTTCTTTACTACTTTACTTAATTTTATTCTAAAACAACACACAGTTCACAATACTTCTGCTGTATCGTAAACATTACTTTCAATTAACAACAATCGTTTTCATTGTAACGGATGAAAACAAAAACTTGATTAGAAACTTCAAAAACAGAAGCACTTTTTCGTATTATTTAGAAATCATTGTTACGATTGGTGTAACCTCTTTTTTAGGATAAAATATTACGTGCGAAGTAGGCATTTGTGATGAATGATTAAACGAATCAACACTGTTTTACACAAGTAATAAAGTGACTGATTAAATGGAGAGAGAAGAGAAGAGAAGAGAGAGGTGCGGGCGTAGCTGCCAAGTATATTTTTGCAAGTCAATTTTAGTAATAATAGGTGAATAGGGAAAATCACTTGGTTCTATTTAGATGTAAAGGATACATATCCCTTTCATAGGAAACACGATGTTTCACACCTTTTAACCATTCACACACTTGATCGGTTTTCCATTCAGCAACATTAACATACGCCATGACCTGACCATCTATTAAATCACAAAATACTAAAGATTCTGCTCGTCCGGCTCGTCCTCGACACCGAGACTGCCAGCACCGACGAGATACTATTAAAAAAGACTGCCAGCCTTATGGGAGTTCGTGTCTCACGAATATGTCGGT
>CM052289.1:8120311-8133731 GCA_028455765.1 Lasioglossum oenotherae
CAATTTGTAAAGGTTTTGGAACATTCACTCGAATAATTTACATAATATGTGATTCAGGATGGTGACAAATTCTGGAGAATGCCGGAGTGTTACATTAGGGGCAGTACGATCAAGTATCTGAGAATACCTGATGAAGTTATAGATATGGTAAAAGAAGATGTTCAAATGAAATCACGGGGTCGTGGAGAAATGAAAGGAAGAGGACAAAGTCAGAGAGGACGTGGAAGCGGAAGAGGTAAAACTACTGTTGTATACAATTCAGAGTTGGGCATTAATCGATTAAAATTTTAATCATGATTGGTTGATTAATGTATACGATTAAAAAAAAAAATCGTCGAAAAATGAACGATTGATTCAATCGATTCATGAAGTTAATTGTAAATCGTTAATTAAATGAAGAAATCGTCGAAAAATCAGCGATTGATGAAGTTAATTGTCAATCGTTGATTAAAAAAAGGAATCATCGAAAAATCGGATGATTTAATCAATTGTTGAAGTTAATCGCCTCACGGTCTATCCATAAACTGTAATAAGGAAGGAGAGAGGGACAGAGAGCGGGAGCAGAGAGCGGATGGAGAATTGACAGAAATAATAATATATTTCAACAAAAACATGGTCGTAGCTTTCCAGGAATAATAACTTCAAACATAAAAGCACGTAAACAGAGTTTGTATTATAGACCAAATGACAATACACCTAAACTCAGTTTACATTTTTTCAGTATTCATACAGTTCTGATTACGTATTTCATTTCAAAATTTCAGCAGTTAATCATTAAACAATTATCCGGTTGACGATTAATAATCGTTAATCGCAATTAACGACTAAAGGAGAAATTTAATCGTTAACCGCAATTAACGATTAATAAGTATTTAATCGTTAACCACAATTAACGACTAAACGAGGAGATTAATTGTTAATTGCGATTAACGATTGAAGTAGAAATTTAGTCATTAAACGTTGATTAAATTTTTGCCCAACTCTGATACAATTCCGCTTCGTTCATTCTATGTATGTATATTCTTACTACATTATTTCTTATAGGTACTTTTGGTCGTGGTGGAAGAGGCCCTGCACCTCTTGGTCGGGGTGGAGGTAATCCTGGTGGAAATAAACCACAAAATAAAACAAGGACTAAATAAAAACTAAATAAAACTAAATCGTGTTACTCTTTTAGTATAATTTCATTGATTAACAGATATATCTCTGGGTTCTTTATTTTTATATCCACCAAAAAGATACAAACTCATTGTAAACTACTGTTCGTAACTGTAAAGAAGACACAAGGACTAAGAGGCTCTACCTCAGTGTCTCCCAAATCTATTTTACTCGCGGCGCACTTTCCATCAAATGAAAAAATTGCGGCGTACCTATTATATACACTACTGTGCAAAAGAAAGAAGCACCCGGTATAATTGTAAGATATTATGACAAACAATATCTTTATGTTATGCTTTATTGCATTTAAAGTATTAGATAATCCACAATAACACATATTCTCAGAACTATTCCATTAAACAGCGGAATCCTTTTCCAAAACTTATTCTGTTCTTATTTGATTTTTTACGCTTTTCCATTAAATATGGCAGGGCGCTTTTTTCTTTTGCACAGTAATGTATATGCATATTTTCTGGTAGCTACAGTCAGCGGCAATATTAAGTAGACATCCTTAAAAATCGCATAACTTTTTAAAAATTGGTTGAAAGGACTTTAATTTTTTTAAGATGTTAGACCGGCTAGTTCGCTAGAGAATAAGTAAACAAAAATTTCAACATCAATTTCAAGTTCAATTTCTACTCTTATACATATTTCAACTTCGACTTCAATTTCCATTTCAACACTTCGATCTCAACTTCAATTTTTCAAAGTTAAACCTAGCTTTATCAGAAGAACGCCTGTGAAATTGACATAAAAAGTATAATAAAAATAACAATTGCAATTAAATCACTATAAAATAATAAAAATTGAAGTTGAAATTGACGAGTTGAAGTTGAAATTTGAAAAATTCAAGTTGAAATTGAAGTTGTTTTTTGAAAAATTCAAAAGTTGAATTTGAGGTCGAAATTGAATATAAAAATTTATTAAGATCGGTAGGAATCATTCAAAATTTTAAAAATTATGTTCTGTCAACTTTTTTATCTGAGTCTGTAACGATAATTTAAAAAACACGCTTTATAGATTTCGGTAAACATTTCAATGAGCTGCAAACGTTTAAAGATGATCACGTAAGGGCGAAATGCCCTGGCAAGGCTGCAAATCTGCGACTTTCACCCTTAAGCTCTCATTTCTAAACGTATGTAACTCATTGCAATGTTGACAGATTTCGATGAAATTTTCAGTTATGCATATAAGTTACCGAAATCTGTAAAACACATTTTTCAAATGATCGTTACAGGCCCAGATAAAAAAGTTGACAGAACATCATTTTTAACTTCCCGATTTTATAGGGAAGTTATTGTAATGACCCCGAAAATCGATTTTTTAGCAGATCTTCACGTTTCATGGTCATTGCAGTCATTTTAGACTATTTTCAGCAAAATGTTCGTATGTGTGTGTGTGTGTGTGTGCGTGCGTATGCCCGTTTGTATGTAATCAAATTTTTCGATAACGTTTTCAGAAAAAGTAACAACGCGATCAGGATGATGAATGATGCAATCGATGTGCCCCGCTGTAACTTAGAGCTGATTAGATTTTGGTCAAGTAGTTTTTTAGTTTTTTTAGTTTTTTTCGAAAGAAGTTCATTGAAAAATGCAATTTATACGAGAGAACGGAAAGTTTCCACCGAAGAAACAAACGTAATTATATAAAAAATTTTTTTTGTACCTTACGCTAATGTTTCCGCTTACAATAATCGAAAATTATCTCAATGCAAGAGTGAGTTAATCATCTCTACTCCCAAGAATACATTTTCAAAGAATATCGATGAAAGTACAAAAAAAAATTTATATTACAATCTTTAAAAAAACAATCAGTACAAAACGAATTATTAACTGAGATTAAATTGAAAATTAATATAACCTATATGATAATTATTAATAAGATTGATGTTGAAAACGCATTGGTTAATGGAGCACACATGCGGAATATTAAAATTTACTACTTTTCAAGAAAATACTAAAATTCCGTCTATATTGTGGTTAGATTTTCAATTGGCCAGAGTAGGAGTGAAAGTAAGAACTCGTTATCGTGATTATATGAAAAATGCAAATATTCATCAAAATTTAACACCAATAATAAAAATCTGGAATCAAGAGTAAATATGTCGAGTGAGGAAAAATATCAAATTACACGTAGTCAATTTCCAGTGGTTCTTGCTGAAGCGATTACGATTCATAAAAGTCAGGGACAAACATATAAGTATGTTTGAATTTTAAAACATCGGAAAAATGAACTTTAAAAATGTTGTATGTAGCACTGAGCAGAGTTTCAAAATTGAGCGCGGTTTATATATTTTAGGACAATTTAAATTAACAGTATCGAAGAAAACCAAGATCAATACTGCAAACCCGGATAATGAGGAGTTGTATCGTTTGTGAAAAACTAATTAAGACAATTTATTTTGCAACATTAGTATGCTATAACAAAGAACCAAGCGAGCAACGAGCCTACGATGTTGGTTTAATGCGACGCCATATAGCAAACATTTTGATAAGTAGAAAACTATTGAATTTCCCTGAAAACGTATAATCTTATTAAAACGTACTAAAAATAATGATAATAATATACTGCAACTAACGAATCGGGAAGTTCTTTGTGTGGCTCTTGGAGAGTCACACACCAAATAAAAAACATTAATAGCTGCAGGCCCTACTAGCCATGCGTACCACTAACCCTCTCGCAAGAGCAGTCCTACTCGCGAGCGAGCAACAATAACCCTCTAGTTAAAATTTTGAATGATTCCTACCGATTCCAATCTTAATAAATTTTTGTTTACTTATTCTTTAGCTAACTAGTCGGTCTGACATTTTTAAAAAATTCGTCCTTTGGACCAACTTCTAGAAAGTTATACGATTTTTAAAATGTCCACTTAATATTGCCGCTGACTGTAATTATTTTAATGATTTATATTGAAATTATTTCAATTTTATTCATTTTTTATATAATTTCAATTATTTCGCGGCGCACTGCTCTACCTATTCATAATTCGATTCGCGAATATCGTCACTTATTGGACCAATAGCAAAGTTATGTTATGTATACCTAATGACCAATCAAATCAGTGTTCTTTCCGGCTGTCTTTACAGTCACGCACAATGTGTCATTATTTATTTCAATAACCATTTATGCGCAATAGACGTAACTATATACGATATGCGAAAATATAAAATAAAGAATCGATTTTGTTTTAGAAATATTCAAATGTATAAATATCGTAAGGTGTATCTTATAATTCGGTTCAATAAAATTCATATATATGTATATATTAATAAACTATCGATTATCAAACAATCATTTGTTACTCAAATAGCGATAAAAAACACTCCGCTTAGCTTTGTAAAAAAAAAAGAGAAATATTTATTTCATTTACACATACAATGTACTCGTTTAATGCTATTATACACATCTCTTACTTACTAATCATGGAATTAAAATTAAGTAGTATTTTACAGTGACAACATGAATTATTTATTGTAGCTTTAAAAGAATAATTCAGCCATTATAATTCGTTTTTGCGTCATTCCTTCCTGCAACTTGTCAGATCAATGAAATGAAAATTGTATATAGATACAAAACATGACTTATATTCAACGTGAATACACAATGACAAGTGTATAGAATGTAATGTTTTTTCGAAATCTATAACAAAAAAAGGTATTAAATATCGTAATTTATACCATAACGATACATTAAGGGAGTAGACTCGTTTTTCTAGAATTGCAAGGATCCAGGATATGCGCCTCCTCATTGCTCAGTAACGCAAAAGTTTGGGGTTTCTCAGTAGGCAAAAGTGCTACGTAAAAGATCAATCTAGGCCACGAGCGCCCGCAGAAGGTTTACGAGGTGTAATTTGCATTATTTGGAAGCATACAACTGCGCATAGTGTTCCTGATTTCTCAACATATTTCATTTCTCGAGAAATGAGAAATAAGACTGTATTTCTCGACAATTTTTAATGAAATAAAAAAATATTGGAATACTTATGATATTTGGAATATCGTCGATAATATTTATCGAAAGCGCATAAAACATTAACTCATTGTTTATTCCTATCCGATATGTACAGTACCGGACAAAAGTTTAAGACCGCTCTAAAGAAAACGATAACTTTTTAAATATTGTACTACACGATTTTAACTTTTTTGGGAAGTCAGAGCAATTAGTTTACTAAAGGATATGAAAAGAAATTTTTTCAAAAATTGCAATTGATCGGAATTGTTGAAAAGATACTAAAAATTGAATTTTTAACTTTTTTATGTGGGCCTATATTGAAAATTATATATTGAAAAAATACGTTTTGTAGATCTGTGTCAATTAAACATATTCTGAAAATTTCATCAAAATCGGTCGACGTTACAATGAGCTACAAACGGTTAAAGATGGTAAAAATTGTAGATTTTCACGATTTATTGCCGAAAACAAAACGTATTTTTTAAATTTTCAATATAGGCCCACATAAAAAAGTTAAACATTCAACTCTTAGTATTTTTTTGAACAATTCCGATCAATTGCAATTTTTGAAAAAATTTTTTTTCACATAGTTTAGTAAATTAATGACTCTAGCTTCCCGAAAAAGTTCAAATCGTTTAGTACAATATTAAAAAACTTAGTCTTCTTTAGAGCGGTCTTAAACTTTTGTCCGCTACTGTACATTAGGGTGGACCTAAGCTATACTTGGAGAAAAATTTGCTATCGAGATACAATGCACGCAACTATTAAGTATTGTTCTTTTAGGTGAGAAAAAAATTTGTGCAGTTTCAGATCGATCGGATAAAAGGATGACGTGGCGCACTTCAATTGAAAATTTTGAAAATGGTGAAATTCACCTTAATTATGGAACATGGCACATCGTTGGATTTGTCTTTTTTCTGAATAGCAATATAGAATAATTATATGACCTCCTTTAAATAAAAATAGCGATGATCTTGAAATTTCAAAATATTATTTCCAAAAAATTGTTCTATTTTGCCATTATATTCACCTTATTGAACAGTGCAAATTTCTCCTCTAACATTTTTTCGTATAATCACAAGTAACAGATATTTAAATGATTGTATTCGTACACCTTCTAAACACGAATAAATTTTTCAAAATTGGACTCAACAGCTTGAGTTTTTTTGAGACATTAGAAGGGTTAGTTTACTAGTTAATGTGTAAATATTTTTTTTTGTAATTGTTATTGATCGCAATTACGAAGGGGACAGTAAAGACCGCGATTTTTAAATTTCTTATCTGTGCCCGTAATGAAAATTTAAGACATGTATTTTGTAAATCTAACAAGGAGAACCCCCGCTCTGTCCCTCACGGATTTTGTTCAGACTTTACAGAATTATAGATCTCGTTCCCCTGATTACGAAAATAGCCCATTATAGGGGCAGACACTCAATAGTTTCCGAGATATTTGCAATTAAAGTTTCATAACCGTAAAATATATATAGTTTAGTTCAGATTTTTACCAAGCAATGGTGTGGCGTAACAGCAGCGAGCTGAACTGTTACGCTGCAGGCCTGGATTCGCATCCCCTTCGTGGTAAATTATTTTTTATTGTTTTTTTTTAATGGAAAATGCATTTACAATGTTAGATAAATTTTAAATAAAATATTTTTATTCGCTAAAGGACTAATTGAAAATGATACTTATTACTTTATAGAAGAAAGACTAGATCTATTACTACATATACAAAAGATAATAATTATAAAACAATAATAATATTAAAATAATAATACATAACGAACAACAACTATAAATATAAATACAAATACGAAATAGAATAAATGCAATGAATAGTAATCAGAGCGGTTAATGTGGCTTGCCATCACGCTTCCTGTAGTTTGTATAATATAAACAATATACGTTACGTAGAATAAATATAGAAATCAAATATAATACTTATAATTTTTGTTATGTGTAAAATTAGTATTTATTTGTAAAAGACAGTAATGTTACTCGACGAAGATTTCGGTGTAGAGATTTATCGGCTTCGATCTGGCAACGGGCTATGGGGCTCGCGCTCTTCAGAACTTTCTGTAAACTATTTACGTTATCGTGAGATTTGATACTAGCTCTGCCTCGAAATGCATCTTTCGTTCATCAGTCACTTTCTTTCTATAGTCGTAGCATTTTGTGTTTTGTATTTTTCATATTTATTCCATTTTGTATTTGTACTTATATTTATATTTGTTGTTTTTAATGTATTATTCTAATATTATTATTGTTTTATAATTATTATCTTTTGTATATGTAGTAATAGATCTAGTGTTTCTTCTATAAAATAATAAGTATCATTTTCAATTAGTCCTTTAGCGAATAAAAATATTTTATTTAAAATTTATTTAACTCTGTAAAGTCTGAACAAAATCCGTGAGGGACAGAGCGGGGGTTCTCCTTGTAAGTAAATTATATATATGTACAAAGTTTCATTGAAATTGGTTGACGGATAAAAAAGCTATGGGTATTGTAAGATGTAAAAATCTTTGAATTTACGGTTTGCGATTCATTTAAATCGCAGATTCTTATGGTTTTTGCTATTTTCAATCAATTATATTTCGTAACATATCCTTGATCGATTTCGATGAAACTTTGTACAAGTATATAACTGACTTATTAGACCTACCAGAGGCGCCTTCTAAATCTTCGTTACAGCTACAGATAAGAAATTTACAAATCGTGACCCTTACTATTTCCTTCGTCATTGCGACCAATAACAATTTTTAAAAAAAGTTATTTACACATTAGCTAGTAAACTAATACTTCTAACGTCTGAAAAGAAACTCAAGCTGTTCGGTCCAATTTTGAAAAAGTAATTCGTTTTTTAATGTGCACGAATACTTTGTACACCGATTGTATATGTATTTGTTCATTTCCGAAAACACGTTATAAAATAAATGAGATTCATAAGAATTTTTCTAGATTTAAATTTCTCGAGAAATGAGAAATAACCAAGTTTAAAACTTCTCGAGAAGGAACACTAGCTGCGCATGTAGCTATTTTCATAAAACTGCGACAGCTACATGCTGCCGAATAATGCAAATTACGCCTCGTAAACGTTAAAAGTAGGGGTTTCGAGGGTGATCGCGGCCTCAATTGATATTGTACCTAGCACTTTTGACTACTGCAAATCTCCATCTTTGCATTGTTAAGAAACGAGAAGGCGCATGCCGCACCCTTGCAATCCTGGAAACGAGTCTACCCCCTTAAGGTGATTGTGATTATATTTACCTTAAGTGAGGATTTGTGAAAGTTTATAGTTCAGGAATTGTAATTTGATTTATCGTCCTTCAACTGAAAAAAGCGGAAACAATACATTAAACGTAGAGTTCAAATGTGGCTTTCAAATTGTTAAATTAAAGTACATTAACTTACTGTATGAAGCCAGATCTATTTCGTCTGGCAATTCCGTAATATTTACATCAAATCTTTCCTGGACATCATTTAATATTTTAGCATCGCTTTCGTCGCTTACTAACGTAATAGCCAAGCCCTGTACAGAATAACAAGCGATTAATAGTATCAAAATAAATTTGACATTGTAAACTATTGGATTTATTGGTGATAATAACCTTTGTTCCGAAACGTCCGGCTCTAGCTACTCTGTGAAGATATGTATCGGAATCTTCCGGCATGTCGTAATTAAATACTATGTTTACACGTTCGATATCCATACCGCGGCCAAACAGATTCGTAGCTACAAGAATTCGCTAAAAAAAGAGAGAGAAAGTGATGAACTGGTGTCTATAAACGATCACATATTTAGACATGATTTATCGTATGTTATTAAATAATAATATTAATAGAAATTTAACAATAATTTCAACAGATGGCAATACTTCACTGCATGCACCAGTTAAATGCTTACTTTCTGGAAGTCCTTGAATTGCTGGTATCTAGATAACCGCTCCTCTTGCGTCATGCCCCTGTGTATTCCAATAGCAGGGAAATTTTGTTCTGTTAAAAGTTGTGCCAAAGCCATACACCTTTGTACAGATTTGACAAAGATAACAACCTATAGAATAATTCATTGACAAATTGTTTATATTGACTTGACGAACGTAGAAAATTCTGAAGAAATAACAGAATTGTCGATTCATTCCATTAAACAAACCTGATTGAATTCAAGAACGTCTAGTAACTCAAACAGCTTCTTATTCTTTTCGTTCTCCTTAAGTTTCACGTAATGTTGTTGTAGACCGTGCAACGTGAGCTTAGCTTCATCATCCACATAGACTTCCATGGGCTACACAAAGAATGTATTTTACAAGATTACCTATTTTACCCTAACAACTGTCAAGCCGTGATAAATTTCAGACTCAATAAAAAAATATGTTCGTTTGTTCATTCTAGTATACACTGAAAAACAATCTTTAGTTTGTATTAAAAAATTGAAAAATATACTATAAAGGATTATAGCAAGTCCCATGTAAATTTCGACTGAACAGAAATGATAATTAAAAAAAAGAAAAAAACTTTAGACATATGAAATAAACAGCTACATAAAGAATAATAACTAAAGAGTGAATCAAATGATGCAAAGGTGTAGTAATATTCGATTAATGTTCCAATTTCTCCCGCTTCCTTGATAATGACATTTTTTTGTCAGTAACTATAAAAGAAAACGTATTAGATACTTCGAAGAACTTCCCGCCTCGAGTTCTCATTTTTGCAATTATTTTGTCGATCGGATTATCATTACTGGTTACATACGGTCCGGCGACTTCCATCTCTGGGTAGTGCCAACAATGAAAACTCAGCCAGTCACCCCAACAGAAATAAGATGGCGCACCCATGAATGTTCTGTGTCACGCATCCGCTGGCCACTCGATACCAAACCTCTTCTCCCAACATTCTGGTACATTCAAAAATGTATGCCCAGAATTTGCCACGATTATTCTTGGTATGCCCGGGTATATCACAAAACTTTAAGGCTTCTGGGATTCTCTAACATCGCGACTTAATTATAGCTCATGACTCGTGATGACACAAACTGATTTATGGCATGTGCATTTCACGTATAGATGACCACGGTCAAACTATATATATATTTTAACACTTCCATTTTGCTGTCCAATTTCACTCTTATTACTCAAATTACTGACCCTCCACGAAACTGTTTTTAAAATATCAAAACGACGTTGCTTTCAATTTATAATAACAGGAATGTTAATTAATTTCTAGGCATAGGCATTGGCAAATTGCTCGACTAACTAACACCCCAGGTTCCCCTTAATCCTCTTGCATCTTCTTTCTTGCGCTCTTCTGTCTTCAGGTTGTCTTGAAGTCTTCTTAGCCCCCCACCCAATTCAAAAAGTGCTGCCGTGCTCTCTAACACATTTGAAAAATCTATCCCTCCCTTGCGCCTGCCTCAACGTTTTCCCATTACAAACTGAAATTTCGTTTTAACCCACCCCCTCCCGACAGACATGATGTTCCAAACATTTTGTATGACTTTGGCAATTTCAATATGCAGCAGACAATTAAAAGATACGAATATCTCGAAGCTCGGAACTAAATAAAATCGTTTTCGAAACATTGCCAACTTGTCATCTTGATTAACTTTGACAAACGACACTAACTGAAGATTTTTCATTCCCTTTTTACGATCAGATCTCTCGTCCAGTAAACAGAGAGAAACTTTCGAGCAGTAACTTATATTACTGCTTAATACTTGTGGAACTTGAGTTTGCAAAATCCAAAGACATTCAGGGACATATTCGTGATTGAATTCTGTGTCACTTCTTCAAAGTGTCGTCTAACTAGCCTAACCCGCGGGTGCGCCGTCAACAATACTTAAAGTATGGTCAGAGATTTGTCCTGGGTATGAGTACAGGGCCAACGAAGTAGGAGCAATCGAAGATCGAAGTGAAGAGGAAGATTGGTTAATTACATCTTGCATAAATTTCTTGCAGACAGGACGTATCTCCTTGGATAACGTAGCGCTGAACATCATAACTTGCTTGCTGTGCGGTGTGCTTCGAAATATTTCTTGTACATCCCTACGCATATCTGTAAACGAAAATTAACACATTTATTTAATAAGAGCTATTTTCCTACAGTTACAAGATATGATTACACTGTCCCAACACTTTGGGTATAGCCGGATAAGGAGTAAAAAATGCCCTTGAACCGAATTATATCGACGATGGGTCATTCGATAGGACACCAAGAAAAAACATACTATGCAAAATTTCAGATTTATGGGGTAAAATAGAAAAATCAGTTTTTGGACTATTTTCCCTAGTTAATGATGTTTAAAAATTCTGAAAAAACCTGACACATGTCGAGAACCCAAATACATACTATGCAAGTGGTTTCAGATTTTTTAAGTGAAAATCCTGCTTGTAAAAAATCAAAAACCTCAAAAAAATCGAAAAAATGCAGATTTCACATGGAAGTTCTGGAGTGTCCACATTTATATTTTTACAGTAGCGATATATTGTTATAGGTATTGTTCATGAATTTTTTCAGATTTTTGGTTTGGTGCGGCGTTGTTAAAAAAAAATAAAAACCGATTTTTTCGACGTTTTTTCCGCGAAGAACTAAGCTAACCTTAAAATTGTCACGCTCTATTTATTCTGTAAGTCTATCAGGCACTGATAGACCTTGAATATTGTACAGAAGTAATTAAAAAATGAAATCAACTTAATTAATATTTCTACAGTATAAACATTACATCTAGAAATATCAATCACGTTTCCAGCTCGGTTGGCTCAACGCGTTAGGCTCTAGGCTTTCTTTAACTTTTTGTATTGGAGTTTGTAGAGAAGTGAATACTGATTAATTTTCGTTAGAAACATCTTTTTGCCAGATCATCGGAAATATTTGAAAAATCTTGTTAATAATTCTCACACTGCATACTATTGGCTGGAAATCGCGGAAAAGTAGCTAAGATTGAATTCTTCATAGGAATTATACGAAATCTAGTAATGAGAGGTTTTCGGGGTCTCTGACTGGCGCAGAGAAAACGTATACAGTAAGGAGCATAACTGATTCAACACACTTTAAATCAGAATAACTTTTTTATGAATGAACAAAACAACAAATTTCTCTGTAAGGCTAGAAGAATTAGTTTAGTAAATGACGTCTAATAAATAAGTTGAAAGATGCAAT
Organism: Lasioglossum oenotherae; assembly: GCA_028455765.1. Taxonomy (NCBI): domain Eukaryota; kingdom Metazoa; phylum Arthropoda; class Insecta; order Hymenoptera; family Halictidae; genus Lasioglossum; species Lasioglossum oenotherae. Next base: position 8,132,573 of record CM052289.1, read on the forward strand.
TGGTCTGAATTGTGAAAAACAATACTAAAAATTGATTTTTACAACTTTTTTAGCTGGCCCAATATCGAAAATTTTAAAAATGTCTTTTGTCAACTGGTATAAATTATATACGCTCTGAAAATTTCATTGCAATTGGTTAATTGGTTTACGAATTATAAACGCTCATAAATGATAAAAAGGCCGAAAATCTTGAAGAATTGCAATTTTTACCACTTTTGATCATTTTATATTGGATATGAGAATAAGTTTCCTCCCTTTTTTGTTGAAAAGAAGCATATAAACCATACCCATAACGCGTAAACGTTTTCCAACAGTAGATCTGATCGACGTTTAATTCAATTGACAGCTCTTTAAATGTTTGGCGTGGATTTCCACCAAGTAATTGCTGGCAAATCTGTATCTTCGAATTTTTTGGCACACCATTGCAATCTTTGCCCTTACGTCGAAGTCATGGTTTTTAAAGGAGCATCGTCCCCGTAAATATATAATAAATATAGTATAGTAAATATATAACATCTTTCTTTAAAACAAAATTATGCAACATGACTCCCCGCAAATGCTGCTTGCTCGGAACAAAAGTCGACATTTTTCACGCGAAAAGTTGATTGCTGTTCACGCTTCAAACAATTGCCACTAACTGCGTTCCGAAGCTTAGACACACACCTTTCAAAAACATGTACTACGTTCCATCAAATACGCAATCGGTACTTAAGTACAATGACATCTGTCAAAAGGGCGGAAACTTATTCCCATACCCAATAACACTGTCCAACAGCCAAAAAGTATTTCGATTCCCACTATGCGATTCTTATAGAGTTTCCCGCGCTGATTCCGAATCTGTTTTTCATCTTTTTCCTATACGTCCAGTTTTTGAGAAAATGGAGTTTTAAAAGAAAGACATATTTTGCAACTTTAAACAAATATTTGATGTTATTATAAAAGATATTGAATTGTTCTTTACAGCAAAAGATTCTTTAGACTTTCCCGAATACAGTGATATCCAATATTAATACATTATGATTGTTTGAACATGTTTAAACAATGATTAAAGACGGAGACACCACTTTTGCACCAATTTTTGCGGATATTTTCGAATTTATCTCAAAAAATTAGGGTCCAGCGGAAAATCGAACTATACCACGCGATAGAGCAGACTTTT
>CM052289.1:8137448-8201367 GCA_028455765.1 Lasioglossum oenotherae
GGTTCCAAAGATAAAGATAAATGCAGCGAGAATGCTAAGAAACTCTCATCATTCGTTTCGTTATATTTTTTTCAATAAAAGTGACTATCGAAGTTAATTTACATATATATCTTTACTCTATTTATGTCTTATAATGTTATTGTAAAAACGTACGTACAATTTGGAAGACATTTGATCAGTCATAGGAGCTTGTTTCACGCAAGCGAAACTCGTCGCGAAGTAACATTGACAGCTTTGAACAATGATAAGTTGCAAAGTAGGACGAGATAGGACAATATTCTTGCATAATTATACAAGTATGTATACGGGAAAGGATGCTGAAAATGATCCAATTTGTTTTAAAACAAGACTTTTCATGACCCTCTAGATATTCCTTGTCAAATGTAAAAAAGGCCAACTTTTTTATTTCATTGAATATTAATTTTTAACATATTAGGAACAATAACTTTTAGTGTCGATATTAATTTTGTAATACAAAAGAGTGCACTTCATCGTAAACAAAAAAAGAATAAGAAATATTAAGTGGTGTGATCAGGACACCTCAAAGAAGAGAAGAAATTTTATTGGTGAAAAGTATTACCTCTAAATGTCTACCTTTAAGTATTCGTCCTAATTACAATTCTTTGTAAACTGCATTAATTTTCTCATTTTCGAGGTTGATTGATATTTAGGAAGCAATACAAATTTGTTAGAAATCGATATGAGAAAGTTGACTTTTTAGATAAATGACACCAACTTCTTCGATCCGGACCACTGTGTGCCGAGGGAAGAATACGAGCTCACGAGAGCTTAGCTACCATGGCCAGAATCGAGCCATCGTGTGGCTGTGTGCTCTGACGAGGAGACCTCGCGTATCGAGACGCCGGATCGCAACGAGTTTCTCTGTGGACATAGCTTACGCACCCTCATCAACTATCCAATTGGTTTTAGCTGCCAACGCGAATCCGTTTTCGAGAAAACTAATTTTGAAATGCGACATGTGCGTTATATTTCATGAGTGAAAACCTCTTATCACAGCGGTCGATGGCCGAGCGGGTTGAGCGAATGTCTCCCACGAGATTGGTCGGGGTTCGTTTCCCGTGTCGGTATTTTTAAAAATATTTTTTTTCACTTCCTTTTTTATTTTTCTACGTACTCTTCAATTTTTCAAATTTCCATTTCAACTCTTCTATTTCAACTTCGACTTCAATTTCCATTTCAACTTCGATTTCAACTTCAACTCGTCAATTTCAACTTCAATTTTTCAATTTCAAATCTTCAATTTTTCAAATTTCGATTTCAACATCAAGTTCAAGTTCCATTTCTACTCTTGTATTTCAAATTTCAACTCTTCAATCTCAACTTCGACTTCAATTTCCATTTCAACTTCAATTTGCATTTTAACTTCGATTTTCATTTCAACTTCAATTTTTTAATTTCATCTTCGACTTCAACTTCCATTTCAACTCTTCGATTTTAACTTCAACTCTTCAATTTCAACTACGACTTCAATTTCCATTTCAACCTCGATTTCAACTTCAATTTGCATTTCAACTTTGAAATTCAATTTTGAAATTGACGAGTTGAAGTTGAAATCGAAGAGTTGAAATGGAAATTGAAGTTGAAATTTGAAAAATTCAAGAGTTGAAATTGAAGTTGAAATGGAAATTGAAATTCGAAAAATAGAAGACTTGAATTTGAGGTCGAAATTGAATAATTGAAGTTGAAACAAGAGTTGAAATGGAAATTTAATACGAAGTTGAAATTGAGAAATTGAAGTTGAGATTTGAAAAATTGAAGTTAAAAAAGTGAAGTAAAAAAATGTATTTATAAAAAATGCTGACACAGGACACGACCGCGACCAATCTCGTGGTAGATATTCGCTCAACCCGCTCGGCCACCGACCGCAGTGACAAGAGGTTTTCACTCATGGAATATAACGCGCATGTCGCATTTCAAAATTGATTTTCTCGGAAACGGATTCGCGTTGGCGGCTAAAACCAATTGGATAGATGATGAGGGTGCGTAAGCTATGTCCACAGAAAAACTCGTTGCGATACGGCGTTCTCGATACGCGAGGTCTCCTCGTGAGGAGCTTGGAGCGACGTTCGACCAGTATAATGCCCGTTACCTGCCTTCGACACGCTGGTCTCGATTTCTGCTACGGCAGGCCTGGTTTCAGGTGCGCAGTGGCTCAGTGGGTAGAGCGCGCGACTGCGGACTCCGTGGTCTCGGGTTCAAATCCCGCCGCCGCGCTGCGCCGCGACGGCACCTCTGGAAATGTTCCATGTGCCATTTTAAACTGTGGTGCCCAAGGCGGTTTGGAACCCACTTTAAACTGTAGGTCCCGTCGCTTAATAAGCATAGCAGTTGAAGAAACGATGTAAAACAATCAAACAAAAGGTCTGGTTGACTGGGTTGTTGTGGGGGTGCAATTGGATAAACCTTTTATTATTTTGAATATGAAAGTTTAACTGGATGCATTTCTATTTACAATGAATTCTTATACTTTTTTCTTTTTATTAAAGTAACCTTCTGGAGGCGAAGCAGTGAAAAAGTTGTAACTTACTGCATTAAATGTTTATTTTAGTAACTAATCATCGAGAAACATGCAGTGATATTTTTTTATTACGATTTAAGATTTCTCTTGGGTTTTACAATATTATTCAAAGTGTTTGTCAAAATAGTGAAATCTAGCAAATTTGATATGTTCATCGATGTTTACGTTACAGTATGAAAATGAATGATAAGTTTATATAAAAGAACAAAGCATTATAGTTAACTAGTAGATATACATACATAATATTATGTACAGTAAGCCAGATCAAAGGCCAAAAAGCCATTAGTTTTAAACTGAAACTACTAGTTTACGTTTTATTTTCAATCAATTTCTATAAATCGATAGGTGAAATGGCAACAGCGTACAAAAATATTTTAGTAAATGGATTTTTGTGTGCGACGCGAGATTCAGATTCCCTGATACGAGCTTCCAGCCTTTCCTGTTTAGGCGAATTGTGCAAAGTATTGGGTTATCGACTTGGAGATATCGTTATCGAGGTACGTTCACCATTTACCAGGTACATATTAGCTTATTATTCTTAAGTTAATTAGACTTAAATGTGATTTACACCTGTGACTTCAGGTGATCTATTGTATCGGCTGCATAATAAAAACAGAGAAAGTTCTCGAATGCCGACGAGCGGCAGTTATGGTTAGTACGTTGCTGCTTCGCGGCCTTGGAAAAGATACATTAACAAGTCTTGGAAAGGATTTGGTCGATTTGTACCGTGGTCTGAAACACTTACGAGACAATGAAGAGGATCCAGGACTGCGCTTACACGCTCAGTTGTCCCTAGAAGAGTTGGACGAGATTGTTCGAGATTACTTATTTTCGCCGCCAAAGCTTGAGAAAAGAATATTTCTTTTGGGTGGTTCGTGACAGACGACAAAATTGTCTCATGGGCACAAGTTTCTTTAGTACTTATAACCTATAACATTTTCTATGAAGAATATTTATATCCCACACTTTCCTTGTTAATATACAATTTGTGATATTTTAGTAAATACAGAAAAGAACCAGGTTTGGTTTACAAACATTCGTAGAAGGTTCCTTATTCATTTTATTCAATTACAAAGGCGTGTAAATGATTAGATCCGAGTTCTAAGAAATATCAGAATTAAAATTACGATGCTATATGTAAATAAGTTAGGCACTCGTTATATTAAGATACAGTTAAAATTGTAATTCACCGAAACAGTGGAAACGTATAATTAAATGAAAACACGATAAAAATACAGACACACAAATACAGAACTGTTTCTTATTACAGTAAAGTCTAGATCTAAGAAAACGTGAGCTTCAGGATCTAAGAAAATTGCCTATTCCCTCCACTGCGGGACGTACCCCGCGAGGGGCCGAAAAGCTTCAGTTGCCTCGATCACTGAGCAGTGTAAAGTGTAAACGGGGTCGGCCAATACAGGGTTTCCCAAAATTCGTGATCTTCCCGAAAGGGGGTGGTTCCTGAGACCATTTCAAGCGACATTTTCCTTTGCAGAAATGTCATCCGCGGCTTTGTTTACGAGTTATTAACGAAAAACACGGACCAATCAGAGCGCGACCTAGACGCGAGTTGCCACAGTCGGCCCGGCGCACAGTGTCGCAAACCATGGACAAAAATCGAAAAAGTCACATCTTCATATCAATTCAAAACTATGTTCATACTATGTTAAAATGTCCAAATAATCATGTTTTGAAAACAAAAATTTAAAAAATGCAGTAGAAAATTAGTTGCAGGGAATCTTGTAAGCGAATATTAGGAAGATCAAAGTACATCAATTCTTAGCGTAACTTCTTTACGTTGTGATGTGAACAAAACACGTTTCTAGCAAATAATTTTTTTAGGAAATATTGGCTAAGGGTTGGCTAATTGTAATTCAACTTTAAAAATTTTGTAATACTTATATGCAACATAATAATTGACCTGAAATGAAACAATAAAATTTAATAGGTTTCCCTAATCTTTACCAGAGGATAAAAAAAACGTATCCGAACGTATCGGTGATTTTGGTTGTGTCTATTCCTAAGATAGTATATTTTGATATTATATAAGTCTAATTTGCAACTTCCGGCAAACATCAGAGTTATTTAACAAAATATGTAGCAAGAACCGGTCAGCATCCGAGTACGCGGATATCCTCTTGTAGATATATGAGATTTGACTACGGTTGTTGAATAAATAAAAGAATGTTTATATTACATAAATTACAGATATGATTAAATAAATAAAAATTAATGTTCTAATAATCATTGATAATTATTTACAAAAAGGTAACACCCTCCGATCACGCTGATTTTTTAATATGTTGTCCAGGTCCTCACCCCGAATAATGTTGTAATGGTGTTACTCGTTGGTCATTGTTCATAAAAAAGTTATTAACAAAAAAAATTAATCTACTTTTTATATATTTTAAAAACACGTTTCACATTTTCTCCTAGGCAGATACCGTGTGTAAATTTTCCCGCAGTAAAATGAATGTATTATACGAATTCTGGTATCAGATATGAGTTGCCAAGTTTAGAGGTGAACGTTTAGGCCCCTATACAGGAGGCTGGATGGTCCATTGCCCGATAAGGCGCGCGTCACACTGTATAGGAGATATTTATGACAAGTCGTTGCTATTGAGTTGGAAGTCAGTAATAAAGTAATTTTTGAGCCTTGACTTCCTTGATTAGGTGAATTAAAATGATAATCCGAAAAATCTAGAAAATAGCACGTTTCGATGCGTCTCTATCTGAAATCTCTTACCTATAATAAATTTAAGGTATCCCAGAACCAAGGTTTTTGAAGGATTATTCATATCTGGTATTAATTTGACAATTGTCGAGACACGCACGTCGAGATGTTTCTAATAACGCGCAAAAAATTAAATTTTGTTTATTAAAATCGTTTTTTATTGTTTAAATAAATGACTATATTTATAATAACATCATATTGAGATCGCTTTCAATATAAAGAAGAAAACCCATTTTGTTTCATGTCTCTATCATGAACAGAACGAAAGTTATTGATTTTTGTCCAAAAAACAGGCATTTCGCGACACTGTGCGGCGCGCCAACTGTCTATTGGCCGACTGTGGCAAGTGGCAACTCGCGTCTAGGTCGCATTTTGATTGGTCCGTGTTTTTCGTTAATAACTCCTAAACAAAGCCATGGATAACATTTTTGCAAAGGGAAATGTCGCTTGAAATGGTCTCAGGAACCACCCCCTTCGGGAAGTTCACGAATTTTGGGACACCCTGTATATATCTGTGTGAACCACTACTAATCCAATTGCAAAACCGGTTCTCTATTATTTTATGGGACTACATCAACTTATTTGTGGTACATTTATGATTAAAATGACACTAAACACGATATAATTTAGACTGTATTTAATGGTCTAATTGACGGTATGCAGTATGTTTCAAGCTGTCCGGGGTTACACGCGCTGTCCTTTCCTACATTCGGCGCGGTCAGCGAGTTCACAAAAAATAGTAGAACTACGAGATCTAAGAAACAATACGGATCCGAGAGTGTCACATACAATTAGATCAAGACTTTACTATAATTCGATAAAAGACCGCTAAATAATCTATGTCCAATATAATTAATTTGCACGCCTTAACTACCCAGTAAGCAAACATGCTCGATTTTGGTCAGTAGGCTCTGCCAGCAGAACAACATGCTTCTGCGTCTGAATAAGTATTGTTTTATGGTGGCACAAGCTGAGGGCAGAATAATATCCCTTGTGTAGTTAACCTAAATGTGTAGATTATTTAAAACCTTTCTATATTTAACATGTTTGCACAAATTCTCATTATAGGACTATAAATTAATATATTAGGGAGTAAAGAATTCATATTGAGAGAAATTTTGTAATATATTTTAGAGGGAAATTAACAAATTGTTCAAAGAAGTACAGTAAATGGGTACCCAGTTGATTACACAAGGGACATACAGGGTGTCCCACCAGATTCAAGCTTTCATATACGTGTGTAGCAGGGTGTGCATGCAGTGATGCCAGACGGGTCACCTTTTCTCGCGCATGCGCATCCAAAACAGTAACGTATCTATTGGTATCTATGATGAGGCGATGATGTAGCAAAACCCTGAGGCAGCAATATCGGCGGGAATGTACCGGTATAATTGACGGGACGCACGGTGGTCCAAATGGACGACTGGGGAGTGAAAAAGTCAAAGAACCAAACATGTAGTAGGCTCCATGGAGATCGTATCAATTTCTTAAAATTCTGCATGGCGCTCGAGGTGCCACACTTCCTCAAGAAGCGTACTTTACTGAGGCTGAAATCGCAGCGCACGCGCGAGAAAAGGTGACCCGTCTGGCATCACTGTGTCCATAAGGTCCCAGACAACCAGGCTTGCCATGAGCAGAGCCTGCCTTGGGCGGAGAACGGGCAGAATACTGTCGAAGCTACGCTCCGAGCTGCTCAAGGCAGGATTGGCTCAATTTTGGACGTTCGTCTGTACGCGCGGTTGTAATTTGTTTTGCAGAAAATGCATTGAAACTTGCGGGTTTTTCTCCTAGATTTTTTCTCTACTTTAGGCCCTCATATTATTAGATATAAACATAACCTCGTTAACCTCGTGAGAAAAGCGCACTGCGTCTAACCTTCCTCTTTAGAATGAGCCCTCACCCAGCCCAAAATTTGCCCAAATAAGGTCAAACAACGTTAATTAAACGAACGACCTAACCCAGACCGAGCCAGCATAAAGCGATACTTCTGGCGGAGTGTGCTGTCCAAAATAGAGCAGACTGCGTGCATCTTCAGCTTCGAGCGTGTTCTGACAGTTTAATACTCGCCATCTGCTGGCATCGTACGATTGCAGGCTGTGCTCGATGTCTGCTCGAGGCAGATATCGTCTGTCGTAGCAGAAATCGAGCCCAGCGTGCGGAGGCCACCTAACGGGCATTATACTGGCCGAACGTCGCTCGAAGCTGCTCAAAGCACACGATAGCTTGATTTTGGCCATGGGAGCTAAGCTAACGTGGTCTTGTATTCTGCCCTCGGCACCAGCCCAGCACAAGCTGTCCTCGGCACAATCCTGGCCGCTCGGTCCCTAGTTTTAGGGACCATTTTACGTTTTGCATCGATTGCAACAGATAGAAACTAAATTGAATGTTACCTCTTCCCTTTTAACCCCTTGCCGTACCATTTTCTTTACAGTTGCATTGATTATAACGTCTTTATGCAAAAAAGAATTTTTTGGAACTAGTGCCGAAGGCAGAATGCGAGCCCACGCGAACTTACGCGCCATGGCCAGAATCTAGCATTTTTGCTTACAGGGTGGGAATCCTCCAACATTCCCGTTCGATTTGTACGTACCAATTGATTTCATCTCGCGGAAGAAATTAAACAAATAAAGAATAAAAAATTATTGAAAATATTTCGGATAATTATGTTGCGTGAAATGAAACTTACAATTAGAACATAGACTATAAAAATATTGTATCCTCAGAAAAGAAACCGGCCAACCGAATATAATCTCGTTTGAGGCACGCGTACATTCTTTGTGGTTGCGGTGTCGAGGTCGGCGATGGTCTTGGCGTCACAATCCGCAATATGAACTCTTTACACGAAGGTTCGGGGAATGTTTTCAATTTGCCATCTTCGATTCCATCTATTTCTATGTTACTGTTAACGGAAGTCATCACCAAAGCAGCCTGAAACATGGCAGGTATTACTACTAATCGCTTTACAGTTTTAAACAAAACCCATTTAAATTAAAATGAGTTCATTTCTGTCACCTTCTGAGCGTCTCTGAACATGGTGGTTATACGCGAGGCAATGTTTCCTCTGGAGCCACCCGGCACTTCAACTTCTTTTCCGCGCATCAACTGAATGATGAACGAAGTAAACTCTTTGGATTCATCGTTTCCCCCTAATTTGTGTTGCAAGGAATTCACTTGGGCAACCAAAGCTTCCACGCCTTCTATATCTCGAATGATTTCCTATTGTATCCAAATGATGTTTATCTATGTATCAGTTGCAATGTCTATACATATGTAAAAAGTTCAGAGTTTTCGAAATCTTTTCTCCAAAATATTGGGGCATACGGAGTTGCTTTTTCGAATGAGTTTAAACTAAATAACTAGTATCTAGTGTACATGTTTTTCTAATGATTATTTATAATCAACCTCCCAGTAAGCTTTATGCTGGTAGGGTGTGCTGTCCAAAATCGAGCAGATTCCAAGCATCCTCAGCTTTAAGCTGAGACCAGCTCGCAGCTTGCAGACTGTACTCGATATCTGCTCGAGGCCGGCCTGGCTGATCTGGGTGGTTTTATTGAACGGACCATATGTATTGAAGCTATTAAACTATTGTTTTGCTAACGAATTAACATTTGAAAAAGACAATGACAGTTAAGGGGGCCGGCGCGGCCGTGCAAGAGTATGTGGGCACACGCACATATCGCTAAACTCGCATATACGTATATGCAATTCCAAGGTTTACGATTTTTCGAAATTACGCTTCAGCATTGCAATGAGTAGTTCAGAAGTGATCAATTATAATTCCTAAAAGTCAGATACAGGCGGCTACGGTGCCCAAAATGCATATTTTTACGTTATAGAGGAATAATTTGTAATATTCGGCGGAGACAAATAACAATTCGGCCTGTCAGAAACAACAATACAGCACCTCGAGGTTTCGAAATTTTGCTCTAGTAGCATGATTTGTTAGCATATTTGTATAATGGTCCTGGGTTAGGTAGTAACTAGGGGTGTGCGGGTACCCGAGCCTCGGGTCGGATTGAGAGATGATCGGGTCGGGGTCCAGAAAGTTTGCAATATTCGGGTACTCGATGGTGTTTTAGAGTTATTTAAATCGAGATATCTCGTCAACTACTAACTTTTCGACATAGTACTTTTTTGTAACGAATATCCAGCTGCATCGATTGATGTATTAAAAAATACCTCATTCCATATAAAAAAAATATCGCTGACCTTGAAATCTGGTAAAAAAATGACCTTGAAAATTTTTTCCCTTACGCCGTTAAATGTGGCCCTTCAAACAGTGTAACTTTGTTCTAGGAAGTTTTTATGTACAACGAAAAGTAACGGAGATATTTAGGTGTTCTGTTTTTTCGTACTCCAGGGTGAGGATGGCAGGGTGAGTCCGAAGAAACAGAACACTTAAATATCTCTGTTACTTTTCGTTTTACAAAAAAACCTGTTACGACAAAGTTACAGTGTTTGAAGGGCCATATGTAACAGTGTAAGGGAAAACATTTTCAAGGTAAGTTTTTTTACAAGATTTCAAGGTCATCGATATTTTTTTTATATGGAATGAGATATTTTTTAATACATCAATCGATGCAGCTGGATATTCGTTACAAAAAAGTACTAACCTATGTATGTCGAACAGTTAGTAGTTCACGAGATATTTCGATTTAAATAACTCTAAAACACCATCGGGTACCCGAATATTGCAAACTTTCGGAACCCCTCCCTACCCGACCTGACCCGACCCGACCCGAGGCTCCGGTACCCGCACACCGCTAGTAGTAACTGCTTCTAGAGCTCACCTCGTATATATGTAGCTTTTGGTGAATAGGCTTTGTAGCATACTGTAGTTTATTCAGAATGCTGTGCGTGACGTCAGGTAAATTCGGCAAAGCATCTTGCTTCTGTTGACTGAGTGTATAGAGCGCCGCATGAGTCAACGATGGCAAAAGAAGCTGAGCAACTTGACCCAGCCGTTTTGAGCTCAGGAAGCACAACGCTTTTTCCGCTTCTCTAGTGTCGTCGAACAATCTTTTTTGCCGATGAGCGGGGACAGGTTGTGCCGAACTCCAGGTAGAGGACCAAGGATTATTCGGTATCAGCATTCTTGCTGACAAGTGTCCTGCATCAAAGTATGTATGTACCATGTACCATTAGTAGTTTGTAAAACTTGAGTTGCTTGCGTACTTTAAAGTGCAAAGTTAGAGGACCTGTAGCTTGACCCCAACTGTTAGTCCCGCCATCTTCGATCCAATCCCTTGGAGAGTACCATCTAATGAAATCTTCCAATACTGCTCCAGGGTTTGCTGCCTAGGTTCGTATAATCTCAGTTGGATTAGATTGCCTTTATTTATTTATTAACAAGGAACTTTGGCACCTTCGTACAATGGCGGACAAAAGAAAGTTTAAAATTGGAATTTCTGCATATGAGGATCACTAACTTTAGAGTATCTGCATATGAGTATCGATGACACTAGACGGTTTTTCAAATGTTGATGACATTCATCTAATCTGAAGCATCTTTGCCACATTACAGTAAGTAGCATAACTGATTCAACACACTTTAAGACAGAATAACTTTTTTATGCACGGACCAAACGACTTCAATTTCTTTGTAAGGCTAGAAGAATTAGTTTAGCAAATGACGTCTAAAAATATTTTGGAAAATGGAATTTGATCGGAACTGCGAAAAAAAATCAGTAAAAATTGATTTTTACTACTTTTTTAGCGGGGCCAATAACGAAAATTTAAAAGATGTGTTTGGTCACCTCGTATAAATGATATACGCTCTGAAAATTTCATTGAAATTGGTTAATTGGTTTAGGAGCTATAAACGATCAAAAGTGGTAAAAATTGCAATTTTTCAAGATTTTCGGCCTTTTTACCACTTTTGATCGTTTATAGCTCGTAAACCAATTAACCAATTTCAATGAAATTTTCAGAGTTACATTGCATTTTTACGAGAATCGTTACCAATTCTCCTGGAAATACACCGTTGGACATTCGTGAAGATATGTGGTATCAACATGACGGATGTCCAGCCTATTCTTCCCGTGTCTTAACACAATTCTTGAATAACAAGTTTCGACGTAACGGACCCGTATTATGGCCAGCTCGCTCACCAGATCTTACACCTCTTGATTTCTATATCTATCGGGAAAACTGTTTGACGATGTTTATCATGAACCACCCACCACTGTAGACGACACGAAAGAAGGAATCGTCAGGGCTTGTGCGTGGGTTCCCTCAGAAATGAATTACACAGCAGTACGTTCTGTAACTTCACGGCTAAATGAATGTATAGCAGCTCAAGGGAATATTTTTGAACATTTTGCGTAACAGAAATAAAGCAAATGAATCTTACACGTTGAATTTTATTTATTTCATTTTTCTGGGTTGAAGGTCATTTGTATGTCATATTGTGTTACATGGATGAATTCGTTATTTCGTCAGCTACAACATTACGTTCACGAAGATATATCGTTTCATTTAGAAAAACATCGATGACCTTGAAATCTCATTAAAAAAATGGCCTTGAAAATTTTTTCCTTTACACCGTTACATGTGGCCCTTCAAACAGTGTAACTTTGTCCTAAAAAGTTTTTTTGTACAACGAAAAGTAACGGAGATATTTAGGTGTTCTGTTTCTTCGGACTCACCCTGTATAATTTATACGAGTTGACCAAATACATCTTTTAAATTTTCGTTATTGGCCCAGCTAAAAAAGCAGTAAAAATCAATTTTTACTATTTTTTTCGCAATTTCGACCAAATGCATTTTTTCAAAGTATTTTTTAGACGTCATTTACTAAACTAATTCTTCTAGCCTTACAGACAAATTGAAGTCGTTTGGTCCATTCATAAAAATGTTATTCTGATTGAAAGTGTGTTGAATCAGTTATGCTCGTTAGTGTATAGTGTATATATGACATTAAACTTCTTTCTAGCTGATTTATTTCTTTTCATGCAATGCGTTAACTATGTATTTTGTCCAACATCCATTTTGTACAGCGGGCAAAAGTACGTTTAAAGTCTTTTGTAGTGTATTAATATTCACATCTACATATAGTACACATTTGTCGATATTTCTCTTCATTTCTGCGAATATCTATATTGAATTTAACTAACTGCATCCGTAATTATACAGATGAATAAGAATAATAGAATTGATTTGGTTTATCTTTCAGCAAGGTATCGAAAATCATTGAAAGTCTCACTGGATAATTTTAGATAAGTTGTTACGAGCCAGGCGAAGGGTAGTTATCCTAGGAATATGATATCAATTTGTTAGTTAAGGTATGCGGACGAACCCAATGCGAAATTGCGGAGCCGCTGTAATTACAGACAGCGAAGACGAACCTGATGTGAAATTGGTAGAGGTGTGCGGGTACCCGAGATTTCGCACAACCCCTAGAAATGAAGGAGCTGCTACCAAGGTGAAACTTCGTGAACAAACACAATGCAAAATTGGGGAGTCACTAGGAACGACGCGACGCGCAGACGTACCCGATGCGAAACCGGGGAGCTGCTAGGAGGTCGAATAACGACGCGGATCAACCCAATGCGAAATTGGGAGTCGCTAGGATAGTGTAGTATTCGTGGACGAACCCAATGAAAAATTGGGGAGCCACTAGGTTGGATAAATCTTTGTTTGGACAATTGGAATGTCGCGAACGAATCTGATGCGAAATCAGAGGGTCGTAGGATAACACTGTCCAACAGCCAAAAAGTATTTCGATTCCCACTATGCGATTCTTATAGAGTTTTCCGCGCTGATTCCAAATCTGTTTTTTCATTTTTTTCCTATACGTTTAGTTTTTGAGAAAATGGAGTTTAAAAAAATGACATATTTTTCAACTTTAAACAAATATTGTGATGTTATTATAAAAGATATTGAATTGTTCTTTACAGCAAAAGATTCTGTAGGCTTTCTCGAATACAGTGATATCCAATATTAATACATTATGATTGTTTAAACATGTTTAAATAATGATTAAAGACGGAGAGACACCACTTTTGCACCAATTTTTGCGGATATTTTCGAATTTATCTGGTAAATTAGGGTCCAGCGGAAAATCGAACTATACCACGCGATAGAGTAGACTTTTATCTTGAGAAACCCCCGTTTGAAGTTTGCGACATCGACGTATTTTTCGAACCAGAAAGCAAAATATCTTCGCCCGACATGAGTTTCTGCCAGTGGCGCCCTAACGGGATACGGAATACGGAGCGGCGAAAGACCGTTTTCGTGGTGAGCGCCACTGATGACAACTCATGTCGGGCGAAGATATTTTGCTTTCTGGTTCGAAAAAAACGTCGATCATGCAAACTCCAAAGGGGGGTTTCTCAAGATAAAAGTCTACTCTTTCGCCTGGTATAGTTCGATTTTCCGTTGGACCCTAATTTGTTCAGATAAATTCGAAAATATCCGCAAAAATTGGTGCAAAAGTGGTGTCTCTCCGTCTTTAATCATTGTTTAAACATGTTTAAACAATCATAATGTGTTAATATTGGATATCACTGTATTCGGGAAAGTCTACAGAATCTTTTTCTGTAAAGAACAATTCAATATCTTTTATAATAACATTACAATATTTGTTTAAAGTTGAAAAATATGTCTTTTTTTTTAAACTCCATTTTCTCAAAAACTGGACGTATAGGAAAAAAATTAAAAACAGATTCGGAATCAGCGCGGAAAACTCTATAAGAATCGCATAGTGGGAATCGAAATACTTTTAAAAAGTTGAAATTTGTTGGACAGTGTAATTACTAAGCCTCGTAACTAGTATAATTTAATTGATAGAATCCGAGCGGTAAGATGGTATCGTGTGGGGACGTTCAATTATACTTGATTAGGATATTGGACAATAATTATGGGTTTAATGAATTTGCGTTAATGATCAAAGAACACAAATATATTCTTAGTATAAGAATTCGTGTTACAATTGTGTAATTGTCGCGAATGGATTGAATTTAGAATAGAAAGAATTGAGAGAAGATATTACCTAAACTAGGATGCACGGTGTTGACGCACTGGCGATGCGGGGGACTCGGAGCAACCTTGTTGGTGCCTAACAGATTTTATACCGAACTCGCGGAATCCGTACGGTTAAACTTTGATTCGAAAGGAACGAACGTCCGATCTCACTGGTAGTTGACTTCCGAGATGCAGCACGACGCGACACTATTCGTGATTACGACAGTACTAGCCCACGAGAGTAGAAATGCAAGGGTTTATATAGCCCTGCAATGACGGGTGGTACTTGTCAATACCCTTCGATTGAACATTCGTATTTTCTCAATAACCAGTTGGTCGTGCGCATGTTTGGGCACTAAACTAAACTAAACTAAACTAAACTAAACTAAACTAAACTAAACTAAACAGTTATGTAGATTTATCTAGGGTAGGTCTGTTCGTGTTTATCTAGGACGGTTCCTGCCAGAGATGATATTGAACACCTGTTCGTCATCCGTAACAGGACCGACGCTTTCGAGCATCTCGAACATTTACGGGAATCTTGACATAATCGGAAATTTTAAAATTTTCGAGAACTCGTCTCGACCTCGTTCTACCCTTCTGTTCTAAATCCCTTAGAAGAATGATTGGATAACTGACTGTATTATTCGAGGAACCTGGATTTATTATATGCGATTTAAAACTCTAAAACTTTTTTTTCTGGGAAATAAATTAATAATATTATAGAAAGTGATATCACCTTAAAAGATTCCATGTCGGACAGAAGCGAAGCACTCATCAGTCTTGCTCGCATCTCTGAGGCGTACTTATCGGTTCCAAGTTGCATCATTACTTGTGCATCTTCTTCGATCTGATCTTCTGTTTTCGGAACAGGATCTTGTGTAATCGGCAAATAAAGATTATCTCCGGTTTGGATTAGTCTGAAAACAGAGAAAGAGAGAGAAAGGACGGAGTTTTTGTGAAAACAGTTTTCGCGAAATCGAAAGAGAGTATGGCTCTGTAGTTTTTACTTGAGTGAAGGATGTTTGGCCGATCTTCCCGCGGGTTTATTCCATAACAGATACTTTGCTTTCTGTTGCGTCCTTGTCGTCAAATCGTCCTCGTTGGTTGCTTCCTCGCTGGTGCACTCGAAAAACTCCTCTTCTTCCGACTCTGCTGAAGCTAAAGGGCAAAGTAAGCATAGTGTGGTGTAAATTAGTCCATCTATCTAACATTGAATCAGTGTAAACGAACGAATGTATTCATTTATTCCACTCAAGTTCATTTTCACTCATACAGGTGACGTTATTTTTTATCAAGTTTAGAAACAAAAAGGATTTAGAGAGCATGCGGGAGGATTAAAAAGCCAATTACATACAATAATTTGATAAGCTGCTTCTCTTTAAACTGTTAATCGGTCGCATGTTTTATGGAAATATAAATCTTATACGGGGTGATTCTGGGAACTGGGACAAGTTGCTGTGCTCTTTTTTAAGTAGAAATAGAAAAAAAAAACGATGGAGGATTCTTTTTTATGTGGATGCACCGATGCACCCGCGAGATGCAACTGCACTTTATTTCTTAATACAACCCAGTTTTTTGTTAAACCAATTTATTGCCAATCCCTTCTATTGTCCTATGTATAAAACTACTATCCCAAGGTCATCGAAATGTCAAATTTTACAAGATATTTGACATTTTCTGTCGGAGACATACTTTACTACAAGAAGCATTCCAACGTTCCCCCATTGCACTCTAAACATTGTTTTCTAACGCGCTTTTTTACATTTTTCATTATATTATATGTTGTACGCTCCTTTAAAACATCAACCGATACAAACAAGGACGTGAACTCTCTTTATCTTTTAGACATCCACGAAGAAAGAAGTCCAATGGATTGAAATCCGGCGAACGAGGTGACCATGACGCGGGGCTATGAGTACCAAACCATTTTCCTAGGTAGATATTGTGCAAATATCTTATGGCAATTGGGAATGTAAGACATGCTGATACCGTGCACCATTTAAAATGTTATCGTTCAACGATTACGAA
This sequence comes from Lasioglossum oenotherae, assembly GCA_028455765.1. Taxonomy (NCBI): domain Eukaryota; kingdom Metazoa; phylum Arthropoda; class Insecta; order Hymenoptera; family Halictidae; genus Lasioglossum; species Lasioglossum oenotherae. The sequence goes on from CM052289.1 coordinate 8,153,717, forward strand.
CCGATAATGCATGTGTCAAGAATGCCACGTCAAACATTAACACTAAACCGCACTTGATTGTTTATATTTCTCCTGAACAGAGCAGCACTAGCATTTTGCGATAAAAGTGTGAGAAAGAACAGGAAAGAAAGAACACTGAGACACAGACATACCATGTAAAAGATTTAAAATTACTCCGTATGAACAGTAACAGAAATATTGATTATTTCATTTCCCAACGTACAGGGTGTAACCAAATTTAGTGTCATTTCGGCAGATGGTTGTACACCTTCGAATCGGTGGAAATTTGTTAAAAGAAATTGCCGCAAAACTTGACTTTGACTTTGAAATTCAACCATGGGGACCAACTTGTCCAAGGAGCCATAGGTCGCAACTCAACCGTTCTCTTATAAAAGAATGTTAAATGTTTTAACGTCGTCTTCTGTTCCTTGAGTTGAGAACCATCATGGTTTAACCCTTTGCACTTCGAACGATTCTGGAAGTTGGCTATCAGCTACTCAGCGCCACTTTACGGCAGAAACGAACATTTACAGACTCTCGTATTATTTATTATTATTTTGGAAATAAGTAACGTATTATAATGATATTGGACTTATATGAATTGGTTGAAATCGGGGAAAGTATATTTGCAACAAAATCAATATTTTATTGTTTATAATTTTGTACAGTATAATAAGTTTTGAAACACTCCCCAATATGCATTGTTAGCTGATTAGTGCAATCTTTTCCTCCAGATGTAGACTTGTTTATTTGTAATTATATATCTATAAGATAATAGTGTGGGCGGTAAATGATACAATGATCGACGGTGAAGCCGTACGAAAAGGTGCGATTTATTAAGAGAATCTTTCTGTACTCGACACTCTGAGCGTCACTAGAAGAGTGACCGCCCAGGTAAACTCTAGTCTTAAGGACACCTTGTTGTCGGCGTGTTTGCAACCTGCACCCCCAAATGTGCACTGGGGTTTTACCTGAAGGGTACGCGTCGCGCTGTCGAGCCGCACGCTGCCCGCTTTTGACGTTCGCAATTTCGATATTCCTTACATATCTCACTATACAGTGCGCGCTATGTTCGCATACCGACCTTTCTTCTACAAACTCCCCTTATCGCTCTTTTCAAGTGGCGTCGCGAAGTGCTCGGACCGTCGCGTCGCGCATCGCGTCGTGAGCACGCATCTCACGTTCTCGTCTCACACAAAACCCGCTGACATTTCTTGTATATACAGGGTGTTTAGCTACAGGTGGGAGAAAATTTAAGGGGTGGTTCTCGACGATAATATAAGACGAAAATGAAGAATAAACTAGAGGGTTATTGTTGCACGCTCGCTTCGCTCGCTCGCTCGCGAGTAGGGTTGTTTTTGCTCGCTCGCATGGCTCGCTCGCGGGTAGGACTGCTCTTGCGAGAGTGTTAGTGGTACGCATGGCTAGTAGGGCCTGCAGCTATTAATGTTTTTTATTTGGTGTGTAACTCTCCAAGAGCTACACAAAGAACTTCCCGATTCGTTAGTTGTAGTATATTATTATCCTTATTTTTAATACGTTTTAATAAGATTATACGTTTTCAGGGAAATTCAATAGTTTTCTACTTATCAAAATGTTTGCTATATGGCGTCGCATTAAACCAACATCGTAGGCTCGTTGCTCGCTTGGTTCCTTGTTATAGCATACTATTGTTGCAAAATAAATTGTCTTAATTAGTTTTCCGCAAACGATACAACTCCTCATTATCCGGGTTTGCAGTATTGATCTTGGTTTTCTTCGATACTGTTCATTTAAATTGTCCCAAAATATATAAACTGCTCAGTTTTGAAACTCTGCTCAGTTCTACATACAACATTTGTAAAGTTCGTTTTCCTGATGTTTTAAAATTCAAACATACTTTCTCGTATGTTTGTCCCTGACCTTTATGAATCGTAATCGCTTCAGCAGGAACCACTGGAAATTGACTATGTGTGATTTGATATTTTTCCTCACTCGACATATTTACTTGATTCCAGATTTTTATTATTGGTGTTAAATTTTGATGAATATTTGCATTTTTCATATAATCACGATAACGAGTTCTTACTTTCACTCCTACTCTGGCCAATTGAAAATCTAACCACAATATAGACGGAATTTTAGTATTTTCTTGAAAAGTAGTAAATTTTAATATTCCGCATGTGTGCTCCATTAACCAATCCGTTTTCAATATCAATGTTATTAATAATTATCATATAGTTTATATTAATTTTCAATTTAATCTCAGTTAATAATTCGTTTTGAACTGATTGTTTTTTTAAAGATTGTAATATAAATTTTTTTTGTACTTTCATCGATATTCTTTGAAAATGTATTCTTGGGAGTAGAGATGATTAACTCACTCTTGCATTGGGATAATTTTCGATTATTGTAAGCGAAAAAATTTTCTTTTTAATTAAAAAACTTTCCGTTCTCACGTATAAATTGCATTGTTGAATGAACTTCTTTCGAAAAAAAATAAAAAAACTAAAAAACTACTGGACCAAAATCTAATCAGCTCTAAGTTACGACGGGGCACATCGGTTGCATCATTCATCATTCTGATCGCGTTGTTACTTTTTCAGAAAACGTTAACGAAAAATTTGATACCATAGAAACAAGCATGCGCGCGCGCACACACACACACACACACACGCGCGCGCGCACGCACGCACACACGCACACAAACATTTTGATAAAAATAGTCTAAAATGACTCGAATGACCATGAAACGTGAAGATCTGCTAAAAAATCGATTTTCGATTTTCGGGGTCATTACAATAACTTCCCTATAAAATCGGGTTTATGTACGGACGATTCTTCTCGCACACGTCGAAGATTTCCGTTCGCAGAAATCGCACGACCTCAAGATGTCCGTTCTGTCTGTGAGCAAGTCTCGCGACGTAAATCAAGTTCAATAATGTGCAGTGTTTCAACATTAAAGGATTACCAGTTCTTTACATTCTCCTCATTCCCCTCAGTAAACTTGTACTCTCTGTAAACTCGTAATGCGTGTGTATGATATTGTAAATAGAGCTAGAGCGTTTATTCCAGTATATTAAGTACGGTGTTATGAACAATTATAGTGCAGGAAATGGATTTGTGGATATGTGTGAGAAGAATATAAAAGTGAAAGGGCATTGACCCCTTCTACTCGATAATTCCATAGGGCGGATATTAGAAATGCCCTTGTGGATTTTAACGAGTAGGTAGGTTCAATGTCGTCCAACGATTTTTTCAACATTTTCACCTCGCTGGGGCCCCAAATGAGAACCAAGGTATGCATGCGTTTGTCACTTGATACGAGACTGTCGCGCGCCTGTGTGACGTACGCAACGTACACTTTTGTTAGAAGTGTTGCAGCATTTTAGGCGGATTTTTAATTGTTAATAACTAGATAACGAAGCCGAAATCGCAACTTTTTTATTCTTCATTTACGTCTTATATTATCGTCGAGAACCACCCGTTAAATTTTCTCCCACCTGTAGCTACTACTAACACCCTGTATCTTAGTAATTTTACGATATGTTGATTTGGTTTCTTGTGCCATTTCAAGATAAAACTTCAGGGAAAAATGCATGTCTCAAAAAGTTGCACTGAAATAACTCAATTCCCCGTAATCACTAATAAACTTGAATGTCCCCTGAGAGGGGACAGCGGAGTGCAAAGGGTTAAGGCTGTGAACAATCGTCCTTGAACAGCGGCTTCGATTTGGCCAGCATTATTTTGTAAACGGAATGGATGTAAAGAAATAGAGGACAGTAAAGCCGCGAAAAACTCAAAAGAGGATGAGCACGAGCAAGTGCAATTATGTATACTCCTCTTTCCTCCAATGAATACGAGGTCCGCCTGCCCTCCGATGTCCAGGAGTTATACCAAATTCAAAATCTTGAAAACGTTGGTCCAATCTTTGAAAATCCCTTCTGTCTGGCACATTCTTAGGATTTCCTTGTTCGGTATTAATTAAATATTCACGATATACATATATTGCGAGCTAAGGTGTAATTTCCAAATGCTTCATCAATAGCATGTAGCATCTGACGCACGTTATAATTTCTTCTTCTACTTTGTATAACTGACGTCTAACACTCATTACACGAAAGACCAGAAAAGACTGTGGTTATTGGCGGTGGTCATCTGAAAGTTGTGATAACTACTATCCTCTATTTCTTTACATCCATTTCGTTTAGAAAATAATGCTGGTCAAATCGAAGCCGCTGCTCAAGGACGATTGTTAACAGCAAATAAACCATGATGGTTCTCAACTCAATGAACGGAAGACGACGTTAAACCATTTAACATTCTTTTATAAGAGAACGGTTGAGTTACGACCTATGGTTCCTTTGATAAGTTTGGTCGCCATGGTGAGTAGAATGCAATACAAGCATAAAAAAATTTAACCTTGAATTTCAAGGTCAGTTATTTTTTCCCACAGAATTTATAGAAAAAGACCCCGATTTATGGGAAGATAAGAACAATTTTTTAAATATGGGTTAAGCATCGTCCAACATTTCGAAGTTGTAAACGACATAGCTGAACATGGTGTCAAACTTATACAAGAATATAATCAAATATTAACAAAAGATGAGGAAGAAAAACTATACATATTGCGAATTGTCGTCGAAAATAGAAAACAATTTTCTGATGTTAAAGAAAAAAATACAGTAAATAAATACAGTAAATCCTCTAGAGCATGTAAAGACAAATTCAACAATGCATAGAAATGTTTATTTACAATGTACTATGGAGAAAACCAAGTTTCAAAAATAAAAATTTTCAAGCTCGATGCAGCAGCACGTTTTCCCGAGGTTCGATCGATCGAAAATTTTGCATCGATTGTTTTTTTTAGGCAGTGTCATAATCCTAGGGGTGTCCCGAAAAAATTCGAAGATAGACGTTTCTCGTTAACAATTCGTTAAGCGGAGAACATTCTCGCAAAGGAAAAAATTTACTTTAAATCACCCGAGGAATCACCCGATTCAAGGATACTTCAACAATTGTGGAACACTTTGCCTTTACAACAACTGCTTAAAACTTAATTTACGATTTTTTGGCTGTTTCATAGGACTAAAGTGTGGAAAAAGTTTGGTCGTGCAAGACTTTCATAATGCATCCTGTATCTCTTATTGTATTATTGCAAATATGCCAGATATGTCATTCAAAGCTGAATAAAGCGACTAGAAAAAATTGTAGATTAAGTTTTAAGCATTTGTTGTAAAGGGGAAACGCCAGTCGTTAAATCTACGATGGTTTCAGTTACGGGAGAAATTTTTCAATCATTTCAATTTGTGAGATTCTGGACCAAACAAGTGTCTTGAATTTCCGTTTCTGAATTATGAGAAAATATCTTCAATAAAAATGAACGATGGATTGCAAAAGTAGAAGTTCTAAGCTTCGGTCCAGTTATACTTTTTTGTACTATGATCTTCAATTATCACAATTCAAATATCGACAATTTTTCGAAAATGGGACATATTTTTGGGATCCACTGTAAATGTGTTTACTTGCAAGATGCGGTTGAATTAATGAGATCGTATTTTATATTTGTCAATGGAGATATATAGTAAATATAACACAGTACCTGTCTCGAAATCATCGGTGTCCACGCTTTGAGATTTATGCGCGGATATCTCCCTAGCCTTTTTCTTTTCGATGCAGCAATTCATCATCTATAAAACATGATGAAAATATCTACAGAGTGGCTTAAATGAGACAGGAGGGTGTAAAATGTAAACTATAATTGACGAGTCCTTGTAGAAAACAATATATGGTAGGTGTACAAATGTTTACCAGCCACTGGTAATACTACAATATGGCATAAAAATGTAAATCCATTGTTGTAAATAAGTTATCAATAAATAGTGCTAAAGAGGATGGTACAGTAAATTCGCGATATTTTGCCAACGGCTGTGTTCTGCACGGGGAAATATCGTGTAGGAACACTATTTTTTTATGACCGCGTTTATTGCGCCGACCATGCCGAGAGTACAAACGAAGCTGAACGTAGAAAAGCACAGCATGTGAACCACTACAAATCCAATTACAAATCTTCTTTATTTATCATTATTTTTTATGGGACTTCTCTCCACCATCTTATTTCTGGCATTTTTTAAATTAAAATAACACGAAACACGATATAATTTCTACTGTATTTAATGGTTTAATCGACGATGAAAGTTTCGGGCATAAGGAAGGACAGCGAACACGCGGGCCTTTGAAATGACGACGACCGCTGTTCTTCCTTGATTTAACCACTAAATACAGTTGAAATTATATCGTGTTTGGACTCATTTTAATCAGAAAAATGTCACAAATAAGTTGGTGAAAGTCCTATAAAAAATAATGAAAAATAAAGAAGTTTCGTAATTGGATTAGTAGTGGTTTACGCTTCGGCTGCGCGATCCGTATTTACATGCTGTCCCTTTCTACGTTCGGCGCGTTCGACGAAGCCACAAAGAAATAGTCTCCTCTTTCGATCTAGGTCACAACTCAGAACCGACAATTGACTTAGAATGGGACATTACTGTAGCTGCAGTTTTTTGCTAATATCTAAAAAACTAAGGCTAAGCGGCGCGGCGGTTACATGTATGGGAAAAAGTTGTTCAGAATGTTGAGTTTTACAATCTATTTAAATTTTATTAAAATCGGTGAGGTGTAACCTTTTATGCACAATTACCACATTTTCTGATGCATTTGGGTTGTTGTATACAGGGTGTCTCAAAATTTCTTCAACATCGGGAAATGGGAGGTTCCTGAAATCATTCGAAGCGACATTTTCCTTTGCAAAAATGGCGTCCGCGGCTTTGTTAAGGAGTCAACAACGAAAAACACGGACCAATCAGAGCGCGACCTAGACGCGTGTTGGCACAGTCGGACAGTTGGCGCGCCGCACACTCGATCTAGCTGTTCATTAATATTTTAGCACCATTTGAAAGTTTAGAGGTATAGTAATTTAGGTCTTTGAATTCGTTTTGATGTCAGCTACAACATGATCAAGTCAAAAATACATATTGGCTTTTAAAGATTCGAGGTGACTAATTAATTATTTATGCATTAAAAATTTCTTTTTAAATTTTTTTTTATTGAAACTTGTAGACTGATGAATGTTGATTAAGTTTTGTTTCAAACATTTTTTTCTCAGATTATCGGAAGTTTCTGATAAATCAGGTTCAAGTTTTAAATAAACACAATAATCAATCAGTTTTGAAGTAATAGATTTTATAAACATAATTAAAAACATTTTATTTGAAACTGTGCGAAAAACATAATATTAATTATAAAAAACAAAAATATAATTTTTATTGTATAAACAACAATAACAATTGACATTATATTATACATTGACAAATCATTACTGTCATCACTTTCTTCTTCAACATCTTTCGATATTAATTGTTCGACTGCATCATCAAAATGCCAGAGGTTCGGCCGCAATTCAGGCGACACATACTCTTTAAACAATAATAACTTCTGCACCGGAGCTGACTGGTATGTGATTCTTGCATGATTTCATAGAGAAAAGAACGCTGATATAATAATGCATTTTGATATAATGAGGGACGATGAGGGACTCGAAAGATATCGTTTACCAAAGATTGAAGACTTTGATGATTCTCTTTAGTTTATTGAGCTTTGTTATCTCAATAAATTATAAATATTAAATCTTAGTGCAAAAGATATACTCTAAATATAGGCAAATACTATTCATTTGCAAGAAAAATGGACACATAATATTAAATAGATTCTCCAGGGTATCAATAAGAAAAGAGGTAATTTTTTCGGTGGCAATTTTTAATAAATCTCATTAATTTCAACGTTTCTGAATGTCATGGACATTTAGGAAGGACAATGTACATTGAATAAACATCGATTTGGGCAAGTTGCTTTTTTACCAAATGAACAGCTAGATCGAGCGCGTGGACCAGTGTGCGCCGGGCCGACTGTGCCAACACGCGTCTAGAATGATGCTTCGAATGATCTCAGGAACCCTCCATTTCCGGATGTTGAAGGAATTTTGAGACACCCTATATACTCGACACCATTTAAGAAGGTAAATGTTTCGCGCATGTTGTTGCGCGTCAGCCTTGTTGTAAAGTCTCTGCTCTCCCACTAGAGGGGGGATCCTCACCCACATTCATGAATATTCATATACCAGGTGACAAAAAATGTGTAATTGTATCGTCTTAACCCAGGCATGTCCAGAAGTTGTTCGGTCGAAGTCATTCTTAAGGAATACCCGTGGAATACCCCCACTTCTCCGGACCGCGCATCTCGCTCCCCTTGGCAGCCATAGTTGCTCCGAGCACTACGGCCGCCACGGGGAGAAGTAAGGGTATTCCTTGAGAGAATGCCTCCAATCGAGCAACTTCTGGACATGCCTGTCTTAACCCCTCAAACCGGTTTGACGTTTGTACGTCAACGTGATCTCATTATCTGTGGCGGTTCGGCGTATTTAAATACCTACTTTTGTACCTTTCCGCTTCCTTTTAATTAAACTAGATAATATATTGCACAATATAAACGATATTAATCTCTCAATATTTCTTCAAATACTACGAACACACAGTATTGCAATGATGCCAGTTGGTACCAAAACTGGTGCCAAATACTCTCCTCCTTTTCCCCTTCCACTATCCCATTCCAGCACTATGCGCACACTCCAACGTCCCCCACTAAAGCCGTAGACCACGGCGCCAGTGTCGCCAGGTTGCCAGCAATCGAGGGAAATCAAGTACCCTCTCTCCGATGACCAGCCCAGTCATGGGCCAGTCACGGGCACCGTGGTCTACGGTCTTATTGTTAGTGGGGGACGTTGGAGCAGTGATGCCAGATGAGAGGAGTCACAGTGAGATGATGTACCCCCTCTCTGATGACCAGAGTAGAGTAATAGTGGCACGTTGCGCCGCGCACGCGCAACGGCCATCAGAGAGGCGGTACCTTGTATTCCCCTCGAATGCTGGTTTGGTCACTTTCTGGCGACCCTGGTTGGAGTGTGCGCGTGGTGCTGGAATGGGATAGTGGAAGGGATAAGGAGGAGAGTAATTCAGGCCAGATTCAGACACCTCAACTGGCGACACTGCACGGCGTACGTGCCCGTAGACTGGTCTGGTCATCAATCAGAGAGGGGGTACATCATCGCACCGTGATTCCTCTCACCTGGCATCACTGCGGTATTATCTCAATGGTCGCGTGGTCGGCGGAGTACGTATAGGGGATTAGCCAATGAACGAGTTCCGTTAGAGTCATATGCGCAATAAAGACTTAAATTCGTCCTTTGTCACTCACCTTCTTAAATGGTGTCAAGTATACTTAGTAAATTATCAATCAACAGAAATCTAATCTCGTAAATAATTTAAAGCGAGGAAAGTTTTTCCCTCTCCCGAAAAATATGATACCAGGATTCTTCAATTATGTTTAAAAGAGTTACGATTTCATGGAGTTGATAGTATAAATACAATGGTAGAATATTATACCTGAAGTTTCTGATGTAATATGCAACTTCTCACGGTATCTGGAAAGCCTGGACCGACTCTGAAAAAGAAAAATGGACTAAACAATCATTTTCTGAATACAGTACCGCGCGCGCGTGTAACAGAATAATATTTTAATAATCAAAGGGTGTAATTTTTAGTGTTATACGAAATGAACTTTTAAAAAATCGGGTTTTGAATCCTAGTATTTCCAAAAAAATAGACAAACCACTTTCTGTATTCTTATTAAAAGACAAAGTATAAATAAAACAGTCAGCAAATATTATTGAACAATGAATACATCAAAAAGTTACGATAATTAAAATTCGTGTAATTATTCAGTTTATTTAATATGTATGGAACCACGAACATCTAACAAAATAACCCAGCCGTGCACAAAACAATAGTATAAAAAACCAAATCTTTGCATTATTGCGTATTGTATGTTGGCACATACAAAAGCATAATACATAGAATGCGTTTGTAGTTTCATTTCTGAAAATTAGTTTCACTATACATAATATGTCTGTGATCTAAGCGATTTCATTTGAAATCATTATGTTTTTAATGAAGTAATTGATTTTAAATGTTAACATATTCATCACATCAACACGATACACCCTACATCTATTGGATATTATTTTCTACGCAATGTACCACTGAATAATTAAGCTCGAATATGCATTATACATTGTTACGAGCCAGGGCCGCGAGCAGCACGAGTGGCCGGCGAAGGGTTGTTACCCTAGGAGTATGATATAAATTTGTTAGTTACGGAACGCGGACGAACCCAATGCGAAATTGGGGAGCCGCTAGGAATGGAGTCAAACGCAGACGAACCTGATGCGAAACCGGGGAGCTGCTAGGAGGTTGTATAATAGCACAGACGAACCTGATGCGAAATCAGGGAGCTGTTAGGACGCGGACGAACCCAATGCGAAACTGGGGAGCCGCTAGGTTGGATAAATCTCTGTTCGGACAATTTGAATGTCGCGAAAGAACCTGATGTTGGATCAGGGAATTGCTAGGATAATTAGCAAACCTCGTAACTAGTAAAATTTAATTGATACAATCCGAGCGGTAAGATTGTATCGTGTGGGGACGTTCAATTACTTGGTTAGGATATTGGACGATAATTATGGGTTTAATGAATTTGAACTAATTATCAAAGAAGACAAATATATTCTTACTATAGAATTTCGTGTTACAAGTGTGTTTGTGTCGCGAATGGACTGAGTTTAGAATGTAAGAGAAATTGAAAGGTGAAATTACCTAAGCTGAAGTGCACGGTGTTGACGCACTGGCGATGCGGGGGACTCGGAGCAACCTTGTTGGTGCCTAACAGATTTGATACCGAACTCGCGGAATCCGTACGGTTAAACTTTGATTCGAAAGGAACGAACGTCCGATCTCACTGGTAGTTGACTTCCGAGATGCAGCACGACGCGACACTATTCGTGATTACGACAGTACTAGCCCACGAGAGTAGAAATGCAAGGGCTTATATAGCCCTGCAATGACGGGTGGTACTTGTCAGTACCCTTCAAGTGAACATACGCATTTTGTCAACGACCAGTTGGTCGTGCGTTCGTTCGGGCCCTAAACTAACCTAAACAGTTATGTATGTTTATCTGGGGAAACTCTGTTCGTGTTTATCTAGGACGGTTCCTGCCACAGATGATATTGAACACCTGTTCGTCATCTGTAACAACATATACAGGATGTCCCAAAACTCTTGCAGACCCCGGAAGTGGGAGGTTCCTGAGGTCATTTGAAGCGACATTTTCCTCTGCAAAAATGATGTCCACGGCTTTGTTGAGAAGTTATTAACGAAAAACACGGACCAATCAGAGCACGACCAAGACGCGAGTTGCCACAGTCGGCCCGGCGCGGCGGCGCGCCAACTGTCTATTTTCTGCCGATTACACCTATGCATTAAGACAGGCAGTTCCAACTAGTAGCTCTGGAGCTATTCGAGGTACCTTTCCCCGCTTAGGTTCTTCCCCCACTCTTAGACTGCATCGTTATATGTAGTAGTGCGAAGCAGTGAAGCCTGAAGTACAGTCATGTACTTTCCCCCTACCCCTTCCACTATTCCATTCCAGCACCGTGCGCAGGCGCACACTCCACGGTCCCCATCGCGCACGTGCAACGTGCCTCCCATTCGCCCCATTCATTCCCCGTCATCATTTCACCGTGACTCCCCTCATCTGGCATCACTGGTAGGCACTGAGCTGTGGTACACTGTGGTACTAAACCATACCCCCACCATAGCCTACTATCGCCCCTACGTTCCTTTCCAACGTGCCCGCGCGCTACACTCACCAGCGTATCACTTTACTGTATCCGTAGAGGTACGCTGGTGAGTGTAGCGCGCGGGCGCGTTGGAAAGGAACGCACAGTGGGACGGATGGCTATTCTCGATGGAAAAGAATCCTACACATTAGATACGGCTAGTGATATCAATGTTTGTGGTGTCGTTGTAAAGGGGAGATCTCAATCTTTAAGTTTATGGTAATTTTAATGGCAAAAAAAAATTTTCGAAAAAATTTTTGAAAAATTTTTTGAATTATATGTAATTATTTATAGATAAAGTATCATCAATTTAGTACTCTATTTTTAATATAAAGGAAATTTTAAGAAAATTGAACTTGGTGGAGAAAAATCATAGATCACGCTTCTTGAAACCGATTCAACTTATGTTAGGCCAAGAAATTAGATTTAACATATATACAGCCTTTAAAAGTAGTATTTATGTAAAAAATATTATATAAACTACATAAACAAACATTAAATAATAAATAAATAATGTAACAGTAATATTAAACAAGTATAACAATAAAATCTAAATATAACAATATAACTACAAAAAAATATAACTATAGTTCTTTGGTAATGTCACTGTCATGTCGCTGTAAACTAAGAACACTATTACTATTACTATTATTATAATACTTCGGTATTAGACGGAAGTTCCGGTCATAGTAAGATCTAACACACCTTTTGGTAATAAATTTCTGTTTTTTGTGGTATCACTCTATGTTCATTTATAACTGGATCAGAAGTAATTAATAGCATTGCATAATTAATAGAAATTTAAAAAATTGTAGCAGGCGGATCCGTAGCATTCCGCAGGGTTTTTTGTCAGAATCTCTTTAATATAGTTTGAACTTTAAAACAAAAAAAGTTTCAACCCGGCTATCCCCGGCGATTACTAGTTCTGCTCTGTTAAAGTCAACTAAATTACGTAGAAAACTGATACTTAAACAATGTCTAAAAATTATTGTAAAAGACTTTACTAACAAACTTTGTGAACATTAATGTAAACATAAATACCATTTTTAAAGGCTGTATATATGTTAAATCTAATTTCTTGGCCTAACACAAAAGTTAAATCGGTTTCAAGAAGCGTGATCTATGATTTTTCTCCACCAAGTTCAATTTTCTTAAAATTTCCTTTATATTAAAAATAGAGTGGTAAATTGATGATACTTTATCTATAAAAAATTACATATAATTCAAAAAATTTTTCAAAAATTTTTTCGAAAATTTTTTTTTGCCATTAAAATTACCATAAACTTAAAGATTGAGATCTCCTCTTTACGACGACACCACATACGTTGATATCACTAGACGCATCTAATGTGTAGGATTTTTTTCCACCGAGAATGGCCATCCGTCCCATTGTAGAACGTAGGGGCGATAGTAGGCTATGGTGGAGGTATGGTTTAGTACCACAGTACCACCAGTGTTGTTAGATGGTACGGGAAAACTCGCGCATGCGCGGCGAATCCAGGAACGTATCTGCGTTCTACAGTCCGTAGCTTGTGGGGCAAGTTGGGGCGAACTGTTACTGCCGGGAAACCGGATGACGCACGACCACACGACGCACATATCTCTCAATTTTAGATCTGAATTAGAATATATTTATATATTACATGTACATACACATCAAATTTTAATATAACATACGCATGTTAAACGTTATGTTTGAAAATCGAGAAGAAAAGTTTGTGCGAAGCTATGCGGGGCAACCAAGGTGCCCGATTTCGTACTTCAGTGACGCTGGAATCGTCGCGCATGCGCGAGTTTTTCCGTACCATCTAACAACACTGAGTACCACAGCTCTGGCATCAGTGCTGGTAGGAAGTTTCCACCACGAGCGCCGCGCGACGCACACGCATACATTGTAACCAGTGCTTCGATTGTGCACACCTTTTCTCGCGCATGCGCGGCGATTTCAGCCTCAGTAACGTAAGCTTCTCGATAAAATGGGGTTCCTCGAGCACCCCGCAGAATTTAAAAAAATTTTTATATGATTTGATTCTGAAAAATGAATGTATAACAAGTATATTTGTGAATATTTTGTAACTCGAAGGACACGTTATTGGAAATGGGGTGTTGATTAAACACAGTCAGAGTTAATGTTCGAAAAGCAAGACTTTATTTAACGGCTCGGAACGAAACGTCTTTCCTTGAAGAGGATCTGCAGCAGACTAACTAAAACTGACCTGAACAGTACTCAACACTCGAAAAGGAAAACAGGGTCCTATATAGTATATCTATGGGCCTCTGTCTTATTTATTGGCCTTAGTGCGTCAAGGGTTTTTCCAGGCAAGACCCTCTTACAACACATCTGGCTTGCAGCCCTTATACTGCCTTCGGTTATTTTTAAGGTATTGTAAAAGTAGAGGCGATTTTGAAACTGTCGGTAAATCCAACACACGTCCTGGAGTCTTTTAAAAAATCCGGTGGAATAATAAATAAAAAATAAGAAAATCCCTGTATAGTAAAGTCGCGATTCTTGTCAAACAGTCTGTGTTCTGGACGGGCAACTATCGCATACGGACATTATTTTTTTATGGCTGCGTCTACTGCGCCGAGAGTTCAAACAAAAGCCGAACGTAGAGAGGGACAGCATGACGTACGGATCGCGTGGCTGAAGCGTATCGGTGTGAATTACTACTAATCGAATGTACATATAAGTACATATATAATTAGCGGCAATTTGAACTAACCGCTTACCACAGTTAGTAGTTATAATGCTTTCACATCGCTACGAAAATGAATATAGCCGACTGATAGAAGTGTCTACTCGCAACAACGGTGTTAGTTACGGTTTCTGGGACCAAACCGCACGCCTTTCATCACAAATTAATGAGGCATAATTAAAACAGCTCTGTTTCTCTCAGAGTCAATCTAATGCCAATAGATGTTTCTTATCAAGCCGACAAAATAATTTACGGTTATTAATATATTAATATATAATATAACGGTTTATAAAACGTATTAAAAAAGAGCCCGAAATTTATTAAGCTCATTATTTAAGCCGAAAGAAATAAAAAAAGATTAATGAAGACGAGTTACGCGATAGGCTCTGACGATATGTGATACACTGTTTTACAATTTATTTCCTACTCGATTAAAAATGTTCCGTGTATGACACATTTTCAAGGTTCAGAAAAGAACGCTTCGAAATTCGCCAGAAGAATATTTAAAGATGACTTTCACTAGGAACAATCTTGCGCATATTTCGCATCTTTCAAGATAGTTGGTGAGAAGATTAATATAGTAATAACACACACTGTATGTTATAACACGTGTATCCAATTTGTGGTTGGAAATCTACTCTACATATTACTTATCAAGGTAAATATTACGTTTAGGGAGGCACCTCGGATGATCTTGACTTTGACATATGATGTCAAGAACAACATTCTGTGAACAACTTTTCTCTATACATCTACCCGTCGCGTCGCACAGTGGGGTATATGCCCAATCTCAACGGCCACAGCCAGTTCAAAATTCGCTCAATATTGAAACTGCTGTAACTTTGCTAAAATTTATCCAAATTTGATGAAAAAACAACCATTTTAAAGCTTAAGATTTCTACTCTTTGTACTGTGTCAGATTTTCTGCGTGGGTGGAGCCATAGAGGAGATTTCAAGGTCACTTTGATTTTTTTTAAACAGAATGTCCTTTTTTATACCATAGATCGATAGAATATCAAATTCTGAGTATAAAAGTGTTGACCTTCGTATGTCCTAAACGTAATAGTTAACGAGATATTATCGAAAGAAGAAAGAAAATTATTTCGATAATATCTCGTTAACTATTAGGTTTAGGACATACGAAGGTCAACACTTTTATACTCAGAATTTGATACTCTATCGATCTATGGTATAAAAAAAGGACATTCTGTTTAAAAAAAATCAAGGTGACCTTGAAATCTCCTCTATGCCTCCACCCACGCAGCAAATGTTTATACCACGACATGTCCCCCTCTGTTCCGGGAAAATTTTGTTCATAACATTTTTTCATATTATTACAAATAACGACTGTTGTAAACTCTAGCTAATGGAAGGATAGAACGGAAGGTATTGCGATAGAATGGTGAGACAGGTATGAGTAACAAAATATATTTTAACGAAAACAGAAAAATTACAAAGGAGAAATGAGATAAAATGATATAATGATTGATGAATGAATACGGTCGGTGTGAAGCGCAAGTATCGCGAGTTCAACCGGGCGTAACGACTTGTAAATATTAGCGTGTCAGTATGACAGAGGAGAAACTACGAGAATTCGCCGAGAAGAAAATGTAGCTTTCTTTTATACCCGCGGGGGCCATCGGTTTTGGAAGGATTACGGAGTGGGGACTTAAAAATGAAACGTGTAGGATCGCAGCAACGTTCGTTAGGTTAATGACCTAATAAACGGTGCTACGGAGGAGACGAAGGAATAGGATAACGGAATTGGGGTAAGGAAAACATGATGCGATGGGCCACGGTACAATTTGACGGGTTCGATGAACACTTCGATCCGGCGAGGTTTACATCGGCGGTCGATCACCTCGCCGGTTGTTGTCAATTCGCACAGCTGATATCGCCGCGGCGATGAGCAAAAACTCTCGAACGTGTTCTTATGTCGCACCGGTGTCGATGGTGTCCAACGCAAATACAAATAATGCGATCGCTTTGACGGTTCGGAATCGCCGTGCAGGTTAATACTGGAAAAAACTGGACTGCAGGTTTTTGAACAACGACAATATTCAAAGTGGACATAGTTATTACTCCATCCTGTATATTATTTAAATTTCATGTGTATACTGCTTTCGTATTTTAGTGTATATTGTGTGTTTATTATTATTATTTAATATTTACTTAAGTAAATACGAAAATATAGCGAATGCGAACATGCAGGATGTGAGAAATGCTGCGATTTTCGCGCGCGCGCGATGGCCATTTTTTCGTAAATCAACTATAAAACACGAAAGCAGACGAAAGCAGGAACAATTTTTCTTGCATCTTAATCAGAAAACTTCAAAGAATACAATGGCACAGAAATGAGCACCGGGACGCACAAGGAAGTATAACGAAATCATTACCAAAGTCTTAGAATCATCAAGAAAGTGACTCATCGTTGGTTATCTTTAAGTATTAATAATTAAAAACATGTATATTTCTCTTAAAAGTATACCCTATACTTAGCTAAAAAAAAACTTCTACCAAACAAAAATCTGTTAGTGTATGTAAATAAGGTAACAATTACTAACAGGTGAATTCGTTGAGAAATGAACGCGGGTTAGCGGAACTTCAACTTCCTACAAATGTCAGTGCTTAAGGGGGCCGGCGCGGCGCGGCCATGCGTGTGCCCGCACACGTATATGCAATTATAAGGTTCACGATTTTTCGAAATTACGCTTCAGCATTGCAACGAGTAGTTCAAAAGTGGTCAATTATGATTCCTAAAAGTCAGATACAGGCGGCTACGGTGCCCAAAATGCATGTTTTTACGTTATAGAGGAGTAATTTGTAATATTCACCGGAGAGAAATAACAATTCGGCCTGTCAGAAACAACAATACAGCACCTCGAGGTTTCGAAATTTTGCACTAGTGGCATGACAATCTCGTTCCTGAGTTGGACGGTACAAATGTTCCCATAGAATATGGGACGCAAAGTAGCCCCACCTAGTGCGATAGAAATATATTTTGTCACCTTCGCGTTTGCAAAAAGTTAAGAGTTCAGTCTTAGGCGAACCAGCGAGGCGAGCAGTCCTCTCAAATAAACAGATAGTACATCAAAACTTTTCCTTCAACTGAACACAAACACCCTTCCTACAGGAGATTGTTTCTCAGACATTCAACTAACTCAAGCCACAAAAATTTTACAATTTATCTAAAATTTTTAAAATTGAATTATGACCGCTGAAATCGGGCAAATACCCCACTGTGCGTCGCTCGGACTTAGTTTCCGAGATAATTGCAAAAAACTATTGCTAGTATATAGGGTGTTTCGTCTAAAACAGGACACCTAAATATCTCTTCAGGTTATTGTGATGCAACAAATATTTGTTACGTAATGTGCACGGTGTCAATGGACCAAATATCTGGCACGAATACTTTTTCCCGGGGGTCATTTTTTTCGGAGTTATCAAGGTCATCGATGTTTTTTCATACATAACTACATTTTTATTTTATTGCCTATTGTTATTTTATTGTAACTGATTGAAAAATACAAAACATCCATGACCTTGAAAACATGCAAAATGACCTTGAAAATTTTTTTTCTCTGATACTATATTCACCTCCTTATGCATATACTACAACTTTTGTTTGATATATGTATAGTTTTTTCATATATAAATAACTGACAGAGATATTAAGGGGCGTAATTTGCATTATTCGGAAGCATACAACTGCGCATGTAGTTATTTTCATAGCTACATGTTGCCGAATAATGCAAATTAGGCCTCGTAAACGAAAAAATATGACTTTTGAGGGCGATCGCGGCCTAGATCTATCTTTTATCTAGCGTTTTTGATAACTGTAGAACCCCATTTTTTTTATATTATTGAGAATTTAGAACGCGCATTCCTCACTCTTGCAATCCTGGAAAAACGAGTCTACCCCTTAAGGGGATTTTCTGTCCTAGCGCTTAGGGCACTCATTTTATAGGCCTTCTCTGGATCTTTTTTAAAAAATTCTATAGGAATTGAGAATTTTTCAAAAAATCTTAGTGTTTCGAGGGGAAATAAAATGTTCAATTCCTCTATCAGCATAGTTTTTTAAGTCCTGAGGAGTTATTTTATATTTATTACATGATTCGTCGGCTTCAATGTTAAGTGCCTCCATCATTCGTAATTTCGTATTCTTTTCCACGGTTTTGTCAAAACCGTTTCTGGTGATAAATACCATAAATGGTTGCAAAAGTTTTTAATCGTACATAACTTATTTTTTCGTCAGTAAAATGGTCTAATAAATAATTATTATTTTCCTGGGTGGGACTCCACCAAGAAATATAAGATTTCGAGCCCCAGGAGCTTTCCACCACGCTCGTTAGATGGCGAAAGCTTTATTGCTTAAAAATATATTTATTTAGAAATCAGTTTATGTTAAATGTCGACATAAAAGCGTGGATTCGAGCTCCGATGGCGGCAGAAGCTCCACGTCTCAAGATTTGGCATTTTTACAGAAACTGTATGCATACCGTTCTACTGACGAAAAAATATTGTAGGATTTAAGTCGTCAATAAAACAAAGCGATGGTAAACACGAAATAATTTAATACGTAATTTGCAATATAACGAATTCAATTAATTAAATTATCCCGTCTGAATCTCCGTCTGAGATCACACACGTCTTTTCGTTTTCGTACGTCCTACCAGAGTGACAAAGAAATCGCATATTACAAATATGAATAACGAAATCGATAAACATAATAACAAATATCGAATCGTCGCGTCGCGCGTCGTTACGGTTTCTATTTCTAACGACGCACAGTGTCGCAAACCATGGACAAAAATCGAAAAAGTCACATCTTCATATCGATTCAAAACTATGTTCATACTATGTTAAAATGTCCAAATAATCATTTTTGAAAACACAAAAATTTAAAAAATGCAGTAGAAAATTAGTTACAGGGAATCTTGTAAGCAAATATTAGGAACATCAAATAGAACATCAATTCTTAGCGTAACTTGTTTACGTTGTGATATGAACAAAACACGTTTCTAGGAAATAATTTTTTTAGAAAATAATGGCTAAGGGTTGGCTTATTGTAATTCAACTTTAAAAATTTTGTAATACTTATATGCAACATAATAATTGACCTGAAGGACTTCCGTTTCCAGTTGTGTGAGAGGCTGCGGTAAGGTATTAGCTGAGCGTGATAATTGTGTGTAAGAGTGCAGGTGAAAGAAGTGTGAGTGGAGAAAGTGGTAGAGAGGGGTTAGTGGGGTGTAGGGATAGGCGTGAGAGATAGGGCTAAGGGTGAGGGAGTGAGAGGAAGAGCAGTAGCGAAGGGCAAAATAAGTGGAGGTTAGGTTCGCGTGGCGGTACAAAGGCAGCGCGGGTAAAGGAAGGAGGGAGGTGGCGCTAACTAGTGGGAGAAAGAGTGACTGGGAGATTGTATAGAGTTAGAAGTGGGAAATTTTTAAAAGAGTCTTATTAATTTTGGGAAGATAGAAGTATAGTGGAAAATGAGTAAGAGGGTAGAGGTAGACAAGGGGATGGGGAAGGAGGAGAGGAAGGAAGAGAAGGGAAGATTAGGGTTGGTTCTGAAGGATAGTAACATAGAGCGTTGGTTCAGCACGGAAAGTATGGACAACGTGGGGAGGAAAAGGGGAATAGGGGAAGTAGAGGGAGAGGTGGGCACTGAAAATATAATCTTTAAGAAAAGTGATACGACAAAAAGGTCACCACAAAAAGCTAATAGTGATGGGGGAGGGGTCTTTAAGGAAATGGAGGAAATGTTCAGAGGGTTAATGGGGGAGGTGAAGAGGATGAGGGAAGAGATGAGGGGGGAAAGGGAGGAAGGGAAAAAATTATTAGAGGAGTGGAGGAAGGAAAGGGAAAAGTGGAGGGAAGAGAGGAGGGAGGAAGAGTTAAATAGGGAAAGGCTGAAGACATGGATAGAAAGCATAGAGGGAAGGGTAGTAAAGATAGAGGGGAGAATAGAGGAAATGGGGAGGGAGGAGAGGGAGGAGGGGAGGAGGGAAAATACAAACAAGAGGATAGATAGAGTAGAGGGAAAATGGGGGAAATTGGAGGACTGGATAGGAAAAAAGGGGGAGGGAAATGAAGGGAAAAGATGGAAATAGGGGACAAAGTAGCTTCGGATCATCTTCCCATAACAGTGTGGTTAAAGGGGGAAGCAGGTGTGAAAAGAGGGAAGGAGGGGAAAGGGAAAAAGAAGGATAGGGGGTGTTGGTCGGAAGAGGGAATAGTGGACTTTAGGGAAAAGTTTGGGGAAAGGGTAAATATAGAGGAGGGAAGTCAGATTGATTGGAAGGAATTGAAGGAAAAAATAAAGGAAGTACTGGAGAAGGTAGGGAGAAAGGATAAAGTAAAGAGGAAAGGCTGGTAGGATGAAGAATGTATAGTGGAGAAAAGGAAAGTGAGGGTAGAATTAAGAAATTGGTGAAGAAAGGGTGGGGAGGGAACAGAGTTTAAGAAGATGAAAAGACCATACCAGAGGTTATGTGAGGAGAAAAAGAATAAGGAGAGGGAAAAATGGGAAAAGGAGGTGGAGGAAATAAAATCGGAAAGTCAGGTATGGAAGATTGTGAATAGGGAAAGAAGGAGGGGAACAAGGGTTGACGAAAACATAGGAATGGAAGAATGGGAGGAACATTTTAGGAAGGTATTGGGAGGGGTAGGATGGAGAGTAAGAAGGGGAGAAATGGCGGGAAAAAGAATGGACGCAGAAAGGGAAATAGAGATAGAGGAAATCAGAAGGGTAATAAAGGGTCTGAAAGATGGGAAAGCGGCGGGAGGGGACGGAATCCCGAATGAAGTTTGGAAATACGGAGGGTGCGAGGTAGAGGAGTGGTTATTGAGAGTGTGTAATAAGGTGTGGAGAGGGGAGGGATGGCCGGAGGATTGGTCAGAGGGGGTAGTGATACCGATAGCAAAAAAAAGGGGACAGTAGTGTGGTGGAGAATTACAGGGGGATAACATTGACGCAAACTGCATACAAAATCTACGCAGCGGTGTTAGCGGAAAGGATAAGACAAGAGGCGGAGGGGAAGAACTTGTTGCCGGCAAGCCAAACTGGTTTTAGCAAGGGGTTAGGATGTATTGATAACATTTATGTTCTTAACTATCTAATAAATAGACAGGCGAAGAGAAAGGGGAGGAGAATAATTATTCTGTTCGTGGACCTAAAAGCTGCATTTGACTCGGTGGACAGAGAGGTATAGGTAAGGGCAATGAGGAAAAGAGGGGTTAGGGAAGGGCTGGTGAGTAGATGTGAGGAGGTGCTAAGGGAAACGAAAAGTAAGGTGAAAGTAGGGGAGGAGGAAGGTGAAAATTTCTGGACGGCAAGGGGGGTCAGGCAGGGATGCCCGTTAAGTCCGCTATTGTTTACTCTGCTGCTAGCGGATTTGGATGAGGAGTTAGAGAGGGGGGGGGGGTGGCGTTAAGTTGGGGGGCAAAAAAGTGTTCTCTCTAGCGTACGCGGATGACGTGGCGATGCTAGCGGAGGATGAGGAAGAAATGTGGGGGATGATAGAGACATTAGAAAGGTATCTGGAAGGGAAAAAAATTAGAACTTAACACCGAAAAATCGAAAGCGATGAGGTGTAGGAGGGGAGGGGGGAGATGGAAGAAGGTATCTTGGAGATGGAAAGGTAAAATAATAGAGGAGGTAAAGGAATTCAAGTATTTGGGATATACGATCACGAGAGATGGGGGCAAAGAGCACATGTAGAAGAAAGATTAAGGAAAGGGGCGTCGTTATTGGGACAAATATGGGGAATAGGGAAAAGGAGATTTGGAAAGGACTGGGGTAGGAGAATGTGGCTCTTCGATAGGTTAATATGGGCAGTAATTTGTTACGGTGTAGAAATCTGGGGTTGGCAGGAGAGGGAGGGATTAGAGAGACTGCAGGAGAGATATATGAGATGGCTGCTAGGTGTGGGAAAATACACGCCGGGGTATATAATGAGAGAGGAGCAACAAAGGGATCTATTGAGGGGGAGGGCGGGCTTAAGGGCGTGGGGGTATGAGTATAAGTTGGGGCAAGGGAGGGGGGAGAGCTAGCGCGCTTATGCTGGGGAGAAGTAAGGAGAAGAGATAGAAAGGGCGGGTAGAGGGAAGGATGGGAGAAGGAGAGATGGGAATTCTTTGCGAAGAGGGGATGGACGGAGGAGGTGATTGTGAAAAAGCTAGAGGAGAGGCAGGAATCAACAAATGAAGAATTAACAGGGTGGGAAAAGTTAAGAACAGAAAGAAGAAAGATGGGAGAGAATAAGAGGAACGAAATTTAATGAAGGGTAAATGAGGAGGGTAAAGGGTGAGGGTTTACCGGGTTATTTAAGGAAAGGGTGGGGGGAGAGTAGATGGAAGCGAGTGACAAAATTCAGATTAGATAATGGGATGAGGGGAGAGAGGTATTGGATGGAAGAAGAGATGAATGAATGCAGAGTGTGTGAATGGGAAAAGGAAACTTGGGAACATGTGTGGGAGGTATGTACGAGGTTGGATGGATGAAAAAGGGTGGCAGGACAGAATGTGTGAAGTGCTAGGGGATGAAGGGGGAGGGGAGAAATGGTTGAGAAAAGTGGAAGAATGGAGAGAAGGATCGGATATAAATGAACGGAATGATTGAGGAACAGCCGGAAGAGGAAGTCCCAATTTTTGTAAATTTTTGTAAATATGTAAACATGTATATATAGGTAAATAGGTCCTATTGTATATAGTTTTCTCTCTCTCTCTCTCTCTCTCTCTCTATTTATACAGGATGGTCCGTTTAAGTAAGAACAGCTAAAAATCTCTTCAGGTTATTGTGATGCAAAAAATTTTTGTTACGTAATGTGCACGGTGTCAATGGACCAAATATCTGGCACGAATACTTTTTCCCGGGGGTCATTTTTTTCGGAGTTGTCAAGGTCAACGATGTTTCTTGGTACATAACGACATTTTTTTTATTGCATCGCGTAACTGATGGAAAAATACATTCAGATATGTATGTAGGATCTCAGGAAAAATGAGGGCACCCGCCGCCGCGGGAATCGAACCCCGGCCTCACTGGTGGTAGCCGATCGACTAACGCGCTCACCCACGGAACCCTCCCATTCTTCCCAATCTCCTACAGTATACTTGATCTTGGGGGTCCTGATCCCACATGTATAATAACATGACCTTGAAATGACCTCGATCCTCGAAAATTGCCGTTTCTTTGCGTGGTCCATCTCTTTAGAATATTGTGATGCAAAAAATATTTGTTACGTAATATGCATGGTATCGATGGACCAAATATTTGGCACGAATATTTTTTTCCGAAGGCCATTTTTTTTTGAGTTATCAAGGTCATCGACATTTTTATTTTATTGCACCGTGTAACTGATCGAAAAATACATCCAGATATTTATAATAGCATGACCTTGAAATGACCTCGATCTTCGAGAATTAAAGTTTTACCTTCAGATCAAGCTCAAGGTCATGTTATTATACATATCTGAATGTATTTTTCAATCAGTTACCCGATGCAATAAAAACAAAATGTAGTTATGTATCAAAAAACATCGATGACCTTGATAACTCTGAAAAAAAATGACCTTCGGAAAAAAATATTCGTGCCAAATATTTGGTCCATTTGGCACACTACGTAACAAATATTTTTTGCACCGCAATATGCTGAAAAGATGGACCACGCAAAGGAACGACAATTTTCGAAGATCAAGGTCATTGCGAGGACATGTTATTATACATATCTGAATGTATTTTTCTATCAGTTACACGATGCAATAAAAAAAAATGTAGTTATGTACCAAAAAACATCGTTGACCTTGACAACTCCGAAAAAAATGACCCCCGGGAAAAAGTATTCGTGCCAGATATTTGGTCCATTGACACCGTGCACATTACGTAACAAATATTTTTTGCATCACAATAACCTGAAGAGATTTTTAGGTGTTCTTACTTAAACGGACCACCCTGTATATTAGGTTAAGTTAAGCATAGATATAAGGTAGCTTGTAAGTTAGAATAAGTTTAGGTTAAGATGAGAATGGTCGGCGGTAAAGGAGGGAATTTGTTAAAAGAATTGTAACCCCAAGGGGAATCAATAAAGGTATACATACATAGGAATAATTAACCTGAAATGAAACGATAAAATTTTATAGGTTTCCCTAATCTTTACCAGAGGATAAAAAAAAGACGTATCCGAACGTATCGGTGATTTTGGTTGTGTCTATTCCTAAGATAGTATATTTTAATATTATATAAGTCTAATTTGCAACTTCCAGCAAACATCAGAGTTATTTAACAAAATATGTAGCAAGAACCGGTCAGCAGTCGAGTACGCGGATAGCCTCTTGTAGATATATGAGATTTAACTACGGTTGTTGAATAAATAAAAGAATGGTTATATTACATAAATTACAGATATGATTAAATAAATAAAAATTAATGTTCTAATAATCATTGATAATTATTTACAAAAAGGTAACACCCTCCGATCACGCTGATTTTTTAATATGTTGTCCAGGTCCTCACCCCGAATAATGTTGTAATGGTGTTACTCGTTGGTCATTGTTCATAAAAAAGTTATTAACAAAAAAAATTAATCTACTTTTTATATATTTTAAAAACACGTTTCACATTTTCTCCTAGGCAGATAACGTGTGTAAATTTTCCCGCAGTAAAATGAATGTATTATACGAATTCTGGTATCAGATATGAGTTGCCAAGTTTAGAGGTGAACGTTTAGGCCCCTATACAGGAGGCTGGATGGTCCATTGCCCGATAAGGCGCGCGTCACACTGTATAGGAGATATTTATGACAAGTCGTTGCTATTGAGTTGGAAGTCAGTAATAAAGTAATTTTTGAGCCTTGACTTCCTTGATTAGGTGAATTAAAATGATAATCCGAAAAATCTAGAAAATAGCACGTTTCGATGCGTCTCTATCTGAAATCTCTTACCTATAATAAATTTAAGGTATCCCAGAACCAAGGTTTTTGAAGGATTATTTATATCTGGTATTAATTTGACAATTGTCGAGACACGCACGTCGAGATGTTTCTAATAACGCGCAAAAAATTAAATTTTGTTTATTAAAATCGTTTTTTATTGTTTAAATAAATGACTATATTTATAATAACATCATATTGAGATTGCTTTCAATATAAAGAACAAAACCCATTTCGTTTCATGTCTCTATCATGAACAGAACGAAAGTTATTGATTTTTGTCCAAAAAATAGGCATTTCGCAACACTGTGCGACGTGACATTCGACGGAATTCTCGTCGCTCGGAGATGGCATCTCCCTACAATATGTTATGCAGGATTAAACAAATTTTGCAACCATTTATGGTATTTATCAGCAGAAGCAGTAGCGTTAGCATTTTTTGACAAAACCGTGGAAAAAAATACGAAATTACGAATGGTGGAGGCGCTTAACGTTGAAGCCGGCGAAGCATGTAAAAAATATAAAATAACTCCTCAGGACTTAAAAAACTATGCTGATAGAGGAATTGAACATTTTATTTCCCCTCGAAACACTAAGATTTTTTGAAAAATTCTCAATTCCTATAGAATTTTTAAAAAAAGATTCCGATTCACGGGAAGATGACGAGGATTTCAAAACTGGATTAAACATTGTACAAAAATGAGAAGTTGTTAAGGACCCTGCTGAGCGTGGTGTTAAACTTATTCAGGACTATAATCGGTTATTATCAAAAAATGAAGAGGAGAAACAATATATTCTACAAATTATTTCCGAAAATAGGAAACAATTTTCATAAAATATTTAATATATAATATATATTACATATATATAATACATATATTTTATATAAAAGATACATAAAATATTTCAACGAAATTTTCTAAAGGGATCTCTTTTATTGCTATAAAAATACGTTTAACAGTTTTTTGTATATGTATATTTATATATGATATATCTTTGCTACTGATAAAAATATGAAAGAATTTTTTAGACAAAAGTTGTACTGTTTAATAAATTAAATATAATGCAAAAAGGAAAAGAAATTTTTTAAATGTCAATTTTTGAGATTTCAAGGTCACGAATTTTTTTTATTGAAATCAATATTACATTTTGTTTCTAAATTGTTATAGTGCGTAAAAAGACAAATTCAATGGTATATAAACATATATGTATGCTGACCATATAATACTGCAGTGGAGAAAAGCGAGTTACAAAATTCAAAAATTTTCAAAGTCGTTTTGCCACAATTTCCCGTTATTCGATCAATTTCAAATGTTACACACACTACTTTTTCGTCCACTGGCACCATTCTAGGTGTTGTCCCATAAAAAGTTCGATAGTCGAAAAAATAAGGTGCACCCTACTGGGCAGGTCCAATTTAAACTAGTAGAAAGATTAAAAGAATTTAAGAATATCAATATGTGATTTTCAAATGTGATTATTTAAATTATCAATGAACGAAATGAATTTTCATTTTGCACAAAGATCCGCAGTCTAACTAACAGCTACATACAATATATAAGAGCTGCGTTCTTCAAACATCCATGATATCGTTGTTCTTACGATTTTAATTAAATCCCTCTGTCAGACATATATTTAAAGACCTGCACTTTAAGAAAATCTAGAAAAGGAAAGAAAAATCGATTTTTTTCAAGTATCTGGACCAAAAGATCCCTTTAAATTTGGCTAGGAGAACATTGAAAATCGTGCATGGTCCTGATTGTTTGGCTGTACATAGTTTGATATTCTCTATCTTTCGGGAACGCGGTACGAAATTCGAGACAGTGGTTCGCTTTTTCGACGTCGAAGCTGTGCTTCGCTCGTATTTGTCCTATTCTGGCTGGTAGCAGGACGAGTGCCCAATCGAGACGAGACGGGACGGGACGGGACGGGACGGGACGGGACGGAACGGGACGGGACGGGACAGGACGGGACGAGATGAGACAGGACGAGACGGGGACGGGTACGGGACGGGCCTAGACTCTAGAGGGGGCCGAGCGCCAGCGAATTCTTGCACAGTCTAGTCCGAGTCAGAGACAGAGGCAGAGTCAGAGTCCGAGTCTGAGCCCCGAGAGTCCGAGTCGGTGATGTCGATGCCACCGAGACCGAGTTAACGGTTCCGTTGCCAGTTACGAAGGTGCTGTCGACTGTTCTCTGTCGATCTCCTTGATCATTACCACGCGTAATTTTTCCAAGTGTTGACGCGACCGGTCACCGATCGGGCCGGGCCGGGCCGGGCCGTGTCCGTGCTTCTCTTCTCGCTTTCAGTTTTTCATTTCCGCCGGTAGGAACAACAGGTGGGCACTAACCGCGTTCCGTCCTCAACCGCCGACATTCCGAGGAAAGGAGCGCCTTTCGTACGCGGCACGCCGAAACGGTTTCGAGTAGCAAACGAGCCGCGTGTCGATTATCTCGTGCTTCGATTTTCATCCTGATATATCCTTGTTCCGAGAGCTAACAGCGAGTTTCGTTATTGGAACGCGGCATGTCTTCAAACAGGCCCTAAACAGACCTTCGCAAATATGAGTAAGTAATCTTTTCCCGACTTGGGAATTCGATCGTCATTCTTCTTCTTCTTCTTCTTCTTCTTTATCTATTTCGACTAAATACCTTCACCAATTTCAAGCGAACATTCCAAGGTACCAGACGGATTAACTCCTTGGTAGTCTGACAGACAGATCCATCCTTCTCGAAATATAGATAGTACCGAATAATCGAATAGAGTGACAAGGACCATCTTTTCTGTCAAGTTTACAAAAATCCTCAATTATCACACGTGTCTCCAGAGTGCTGTAGTAAGTTCATCTTTCTCAAACGAAAAATGCAAACTGTCAGATAGACAGGTGAAACGAACACAGGATGCAACAGTTGTACAACTTCTTTCGTTGTAGTGAAATGCTGCGCTTTTTTTTTTATTTCCCGATAGTAGTCAAAAATAAGGTCGACATTAATCATTGTAAACACATTGTGATTGCTTTTCCGACTATCGTTGCGCGATAAAAATGAGTAGTTTTCTTTAAGAAATATTCGGTTGGAACGAGAGTTCAGTTCGTAGCGCTTTTAAATTAAAATTCAGAGATAAAATTAACATATTTATTTAGTATAATATGCTTTCGATTCTGTTCAATTTCTTTTCGGCATTTTCGAGGTAACTTATCACGTTATCGAATAAGCTCACGCAAAAAATATCTTAATTTTGCACGAAGGATTGAAATGATGATCGCGAAAATAACTCGTTGTGCATTGTGTCGTGCTTTTGCAATGGAAAAATTGTTCGTATAATAAATTAATAAACAGATTGTGGGAGTTGCAAAATGAAGGAGAAATTAATTTTTGAACCACCCTTACATTTGCTATTAATATACGTATAGAACTCGGCAACGATATAAAAGCCAGTGTATACATACATGAACATAATAATTTTAGACTGACTGTGTGCGAGTATCTTTGGTGTGAATCATTCACTTGCAGTTAGACTAGTGAAAAATTCAAAATAACCTGTCAATCCGTGATAACAAAATCGCCAACTAATAGAGAATAGAGACTGATACGAGGAAATGTACTCTACGTTAAAAATTTTATTAAGAAATGTCACAATAGAAAAATAATTCATTGCTTCTGTTTGTCTATAAATCTGTTGGCCTATCTCAGATAGTCTAGACCTAGGCAGTTCATAAATAAATCCTCAACTATTTTGTCGATTTTCGATTATACAACTTTGCTCATCAAATTATTTTGTTCAACAATTTGTTGATTAGATAGATCTTGCGATTGTAGCGACTATTGTATAACGTTAGGTTCATCGCTATCTTCCAGCTGCTTCAAATAATTGAATACACTTTACCACTACGTTTAAGATTGCTCACACACGAAAGCAGCGTTCTAGTTTATAATTATTTCATATTTCTGTAAGCGAGTAAAATGTTGTCCTTTTAACGAAATCCATTAATTTTCTATTAGCAAAGCATTTTAAACTCGCAAGATCTACCTGCTACCTGTTCATGTTCGATTGCTGGTTCAACATTAAAATCGTTCATTATAGTTTTGTTGTTTCAAAAATCGATTTTTACCAGGGACCCTAACTGTTATAACCAACAAGAAAAAAAGTCATGGAATAACAAGTATTTCATCGATTAAAATCGTATTGGTTACAGATAAGGATTATATGTAACCGAAAATTGTTCTCTTGTTGGTAAATGCTATCGTTGAGAGAAATTCATTTCGATCACTTATAACAGTTATCAACGAGAGAAGAAGTTCATTTCGATGGTTCATAACAGTTATTGATAAAGAAAATTTGTAATAGTTATTATTAAACACTACAAATTTCAAATTGTAGACAATCAATTATTTCAGACAACAAATTTCTTATTCATCAAATTAATTGCTACAATCAAAATTTCATGTGACAAACATGAGTTTTTCCAAATTTCCTCCTGACAAATTACATCGCAAATCATCTAGTGTTAATTTTAAAGCGGAAAAATGCTCGTTCAACGCTAACCTGAGGTGCGGGCACAACGTGAATTATGCACGCTAGTTTTGATAAATAAGGGAGTCTATATTTCTGATTTTTCTATAATCTATAATATTTTCGTTTATATCGATACGTTTTACTGGAGTGGAACAGAGTCATCCGTGAACAAAGACAGTCAAAAAACAGATTTTGTGTTGTTCTTATGGTCTGTTGATTCGTCTTGTTGTACGAAACCTTCTCAATGAATTTCACAGGCTTGCTCCATCCGAAAAAGAGTAGACAACTCAATAATTATAATTAAGTAAGCAACCGAAATTAATTTTTTCATCGATAACTATTATGAACAAGTGAAAAGATATTCGATCATCGATAACTGTTATGAGCGATTCAAATGAATTCCTCGTATCGACAACCGTTATGAACGATCGAAATAAATTTCTCTCATCGATAACTGCTTTGAGCAATCGAAACAGTTTTTCTTCATCGACAACAGTTATCGAGGAAGATCCAATTTTTTGGACACTAATAACCGTTACTTGTAATCAAAAAGTATAAAAATCGATATTTTTTAATAATTTTGTTCTTCATTTTTTGTGTAGATTATCTTAAATTACAATAATAATCAACTTTTTATTAACGATTTTTATCGTAGAAAATTTTAGAATAACTGTTATTTTTGGTCTCTGATTTTAACTGCTTTAACTGATTTAACGTTTAACTGATTATAATCCGTATCTTTTTCCGATCAAATTTGTTCTGTGCCGATTTCGTTCTAACGCTCGTCTTTCGGAAGCTATCGTGCACCTGCGTGCACTTCTCTTAAAACTTTCTTTGTTAAAAGGTGTCCAATTTTGGAACTAAATTGATTAGTTTTTAGTCGGGGCTACGAAATGCAATGGAAAAATTATGCACGAAAGAAATTTGTTCATGGAAAAATGGAGATCATCTTCGTATTTTTTAAATGGCACTTGATCATTTTTAGTACATAATATTGTTGCTCGTGTCAAGACAATCTACGACACCTTGACACGACCTTAACAGCGAGGTCTTACAACAAGGCAGGCTGAAGTTGTTGATATCTTGACCAATGTCAACGCCTCGGGCCTGCCTTAGCGTTAAGACCTTACTGTTAATGTTAAGGTGACAAGGTGTCAAGGTCATATAAGGTATACTAGGCCGTTGAACTCGTCCTGACATAAGAAATCGAATTTATTCCGGATATCCCTGATTTGAAACAGAATTAGTATTTGAACGTAGTTCGTGCAGCTACGTCTCGCTGTCCCGAAGAAAAATTAAAGAAATTGTTTAATTGTCTAGCAGTCAGAAAATCAATAATCTAAACTGTCACGGGTTGGCAAGTACCGAACGATACACAACACTATCGGTTAAAATTATTGTCATATTATTTTCAAGCTATGGGACCGTACGATCCAGTTTATTGCAAGCGAGGTAGACCAGTATATGTATCTCTCGTTTCGTGTATATTAGCGAATTACAACTACCTACAGGCAAATACGAATAAAAACCACGTAGGTATCGTACAAAAGAGAGAAAGGTGTGTTAATACTAGATTTCCCGACAATTAAAATATACCTATTTCTACCAAAACCAGTCAAAGTGACTTAAGGGGGGCCGGCGAGGCCGTGCAAGAGTGTGTGGGCACACGCACACATCGCTAAATTCGCATATACGTACATATATGCAATTACAAGGTTTACGATTTTTCGAAATTACGCTTCAGCATTGCAATGAGTAGTTCAGAAGTGGTCAATTATGATTCCTAGAAGTCAGATACAGGCAGCTATGGTGCCGAAAATGCATATTTTTACGTTTTAGAGGAATAATTTGTAATATTCGCCGGAGACAAATAACAATTCGGCCTGTCAGAAAAAACAATACAGCACCTCGAGGTTTCGAAATGTTGCACTAGTGGCATGACAATCTCGTTCCTAAGTTGGACGCTACAAATGAATCAATAGAATACGGCCGATAATGCAGGTATCGGTGCAACCCGATAAACAGTATCGATGCCTATGTTACTGAAAAAAAAAAACATCGATAAATCTCTCTACATATCTAACTAACGGTTTCAGATTCGAGAAACGGATTATAGGATGGATACTTTTCCGCTTTGAAAAGTCTAGTCAAAACGACTGGTACTGGTATAAAAGTAGTCATGATTCTGAATGATTTTGATTCCGTATAAATAAAAGAAAAATAAAATTTAATTATCGCTGTAAAAGTCATCGCATCATTGCGAAAAAAAAGGTAAGGCAAAGTAGTTAGGAATTTAAGCCAGTCGGTTTGACTAGCGTGGCAGATCTAGTGTTGAAAACGGTGCGTGCAGCAGTTGCCGAGAAACTATTTCGAAAAAATGGCGCCGGTGAGCGCAGCCGAGTGTTCATCGACCTCTCGGCATAACCGTAAGCTGCGTGCTTAAAACCCCAGTTTCCTACGAACGCATAGAAATTTTCTCTTCATGGTTAATTATTATAGTTGCTCGTGTCGGGTTTCCCGCAGAAATGATTAACCACAGTAGATCAACTACTGGCACAATTTTACTCGCGTTTACTTTCCGCGTCACGGGAAAACGACGCAACGCGACTGTCTCTATTGTCAGGGCCGCCTGCCTGCTCGTTAGAAAAAGAAAAGGACCGATGATCGGTCGACTTGGTTCAAGAGGATCCACGATCCACGATCCACGGTCGAAGACGCGTCCGTGCGCCTGTTCGCGCACACACGTACACACTCGCACACACACACACCACACACACACAGAGTTCAGTGAGCAGCACCGAGGTCCGTGGAAGATCCTCCAGACGTCTCTGTTGCACCTGGGATGAGCATAGTTATTATATAGCAGCGAGTTCCAAAGGGTGAATGCTCCTACGCGCGCACATCATGGATACTGTCTTCGGCGTATACCGGCCGCGGCCGACCTTGAACCTTGTACTATACACGGGGCCAATATATATGGTGTACTCTTCGTATAGTCGATGTCGAGAGATTTTACAGTTAACGCGCGTTTACTCGAAGATACGGATGCATCAGAAATCAGAACAGAGGCAGAATGCCACGCGAACGCCACGCTTCAAAAGTATTACACTCCGCGACAAAAAGATAGCACATTATACAGATAACATAAATGGTTTTTTAGCTCTTCAAGTAGTATATTACATTGTTTGTCACCTGGATATTGGACAATGAGAATCAAAAATTATTTCAATAAGTTTCTATGCATTTATTGCGAGAAGAAACAATTTTATTGGAAAATATCTGACATCAAACGAAAAATCGGTGCGTCAAAAAGATAGCAAATATTCCTTAAAATAATTAAAAAATAAAGCAAACTGAATGATACCCAGTTTCTTTCAATACAGGTCTTTAATTCGTCAAGGGTTCGAAATCGTTCACCGCCGGCATATACCGACTTGATTAATCTAGCCCAGCAATTTTCTATAACATTTCAATCTGGAGATCTGGCTGGCCACTCCAAAATTTCAATATTTTCCCGTGTCAAATATTCTATTAGAATGAACACTCTCTTGTATACACTCTCTTACTGATAAATAAAGTTTGGCCCGCAATTTTTACAGCATGTCTCTTTAATTGTTCGTCGATTGAACTAATGTACTTTGCACTATTCATTTTTCCACTTATAAACTTCATTTCCGTGTTTCCATAGTACCATATAATTACCACCACCGAATTGTCGACTGCATCAAATTTTTTGTTCTTTACGCAAATCGTGGAAATAACAACGGTAGCCGTCCGGTCCATCTAACGTAAATCTCTTCTCATCAATGAACATACTTCTCAGAAAATTGTAAACGAGGTTCTTTATGTTGTTTAGTTAGCGGTGGTTCATGCATTAATTTTTCGCGTTTAATGTATTTACATTCTTTTATAATACGTTGTAGATTACGTATCTTGGTATTTACTCCAGCTTCTGGTGCAATTTCTCTTGCAGTAGCAGCAGAATTTGATGCAGTTCTTAAAATTGCACGTCGTTCACGATAAGTTGTCACTCTTGAACTACCTGCTTTTTTGTCCATATACGTCTTCATTTTTCAAGAAATTTTAAACAACTTTGCGACTACGATTCAACAGTTTCGCAATTTTAGCAATGGAACAATTTTCTTTATACAAATTTTCAATTGTCAATATTTCAGGACCTGTCAATCTTTTACCGCGACCCAAATTTCACAATATTTCAATACCAGTTCAATTCTTCGACCTCTCTTGACACTAACCGGAAACATACAATTTTCACTTTGTACTATCATTTTCACGCAACAGTCAGCACTACTGTTTACGTTTTCGACTTAACCGTAAGGGCCCGTTCAGACGCGGCGGAATCCGGGCGTTTTCGACCACCCGTTTTCGACCGCGCGGACCTTATTTAACAAATAGTCCAGTCAACGAAAAGATGTAGAGGGAAATGGAAGGAACACAATTTTTAACTTTGGGACTTTGTTTGTGGACTAGTTAGGAGATAAACATACTAAAAGTCCCCACTCCTAGGAGGTGAGTAGGGTGCAGGGGGGCAGGAAGAAGGTCCCCTTTTTTGGTTTTCCGCTTATATCTCGGAAACTATGCGTTCTTGCGATAGGACCATTCTATACAAAATTAAAGCTGACAAAATGTGCCACAAAATTGATTCGATTCAGTTTTTTCGCTATCTCGCATAGTTTCCGGGATATCCGCGCTCACAATTCACTAATTGTAAAAAAGAAAATAGCCAGGTGAAATTCGCCCCCGGCGCACAGTGGGCCAGATCGCCACGCTAGCTGTTCATGAGCTAAAAAGTCAAAGTCCTCATATCGATTTTTGACGAATGTACAACGTTTCTTAAATGTCCATTCCATTCGAAAGCGATAATATTAATTAAAGTTATTAAAAACTCTCGTTACAATAAGCGTTCAAAGATCAAACTTTTTCAGATACAATTTATCACCGAAAAAATTCCTTTTCTTCATAACGCTGTCCTGGAAAACCTACTGAATATTAAGTGCCCTTTTCTCCAGGAACTAAACGTTAATGTTCATAATTTATTATTTTAAAAAATGCTTAGCCAACTAAGGAAAAAATCGTCAATGTTTTTCACCTTTGACAAGGGATAAATAAAAATGTAAGCATATGTAAGGGCTCTAACAAAGTAGAACATTTTCAGCAACATCTCCTCTAAAAGATCCTTAAAGATCTCGTCCCAGTTCGGATATTATGATGGTTTAAACCGTCGCGTGACACGCAATTCCGCGGCGAATCGCGTTGCACGAGACGCATTGACGACCACTCAGCCATTAGGCTCTTAGGAGTCTAAAGACCTAACCCAGACCTATCTTATGAATTTTTTGATTATACGGTCATTGATAAACATTCGAACTTGTTGCTAGCTTAGTTGAATCATTTGTATTTCAGAGACTACAGTAACAGCATCGTAGTATAGCATCACAACAGTTTTTCCATATTGAAGACCTGTATTTTACCTTTGTTAAGAGGAATTATAGTATATAGATTTTTGTTTATTCATAGATAAGCAGAGTTATAAACTGTTATAAACGGAAAATCCGTATGATCAACTGAATATAGTCAGTGACTTTGTAAAATATAATACTTACTTTTGTTTGAATTTTTGTAATTCTTTAAATATAAGACAGTAATAACACATTTTCGTTATTTCATTAAATGTAATAAACTTCATTCATTCAAAAATTATGGATTACTCTCTTGTTTGAATGCCTGAATAACCAGTTTCCAATTAATATTTATTATTCACACGATTTTTCAGACATTTCCGGTGGTGTGACAAACAAATGTTTCCTATAAAAAGTAGAAACAAAAGTAGGAACAAACTTTCCTACAAAAGTCTTTTAGAAATCTCAGTACAAAAAATTTAAAAACAAAATTTTTTTTAATAGAAAATTATATTCATTTGATTATTTATTTATAACTATATATTTTTTAATCAATAATATTATAGCTGACGCCAAGACTAATCCAACGATATATTTAATGTGGTCTTTATGTTTTGAAATAATGGTGAACAGCCAGTTTTCAAATATTCATTATTCACACGAGTTTTCAGACATTTCCGGTGGTATGACAAAAAAATGTTTCCTACAAAAAGTAATCAGTACTCAGTTTTCTACAAATCTCAATGCAAAAAATTTGAATAATTTCTTTTTTCATACATTTTATTTTCCTATATACAATTTTTTATTTAATAACATTATAGCTGACGCCAAGACGAATTCAACGACCTATTTAATGTGGTCTTTGAGTTTTGAAATAGGTGTGAACAGCTACCGAGCCATTCTGGCCCACTGTGCGGCGCGGCGCGGCGCGTTCTGGTCATCAATCACATCAGCGAAAAAAGTCTCTTTGAGACAGGAAAATACATTGAAATCTGCGATTGTTTTTTTCGATTTTCTCTCTGCTTTGGGCACTCATATTATTAGATATAAACATAATCTCGTTAAATCAATAGCAGAGCGCGCTGTATTTATTTAACCTTCCTCTATAGATTGAGCCCTCACCCAGCCCAAAATATGCTCAAATAAGGACAAAAAATCGAGGCGCGCAAACCCATGTTTCGACCCAAAATCTAGTAAGATTCTAGTTCCTTTCTAGTTACTTCGGTAGGGTACTCGCGACACAGTCATATATGTACATACATTGAGTTGTGTGCGAGGAAAAAGTTCCTATAAAAGAAAATTGTGGTCGTTTAAGGTCACTGTTGAAAATTGGACATTTGATGTGCAACAACCTACAGTAAACAGTAAATCTTCTGTAGTCGCAAGTACTCGGGGAGGTTCGTTTGCACAGTTCGTAGACAGAGACAATATTTTTGAGTTCGAGAGACCGAGCCGAACGTAGAAAAGGACAGTGCGTGTAAAGAGAGACCGGTCCGCGCGCGGCTGACTCTCCGCTTCTCTTTCTTTCACATACGCTGTCCTTCCTAGCGCCCAAAACTTTCATCGTCAATTAAACCACTAAATACGGTTGAAATGATATCGTGTTTAGTGTCATTTTAATAAAAAAAATGCCAGGAATAAGTTGGTGCAAGTCCGATAAAAAACTAACGAGAAATAAACAAGTTTTATAATTGGATTAGTAGTGGTTCACACCGATATACCCAAGATATATATATATATATATATATATATATATATATATATATATATATATATCAGATTACTACAGTGGAGGAGATATTTTTTTGCATTGAACGTGTACAACCTTATTGCGACTGTAGAAGAATTACTCTAGTACGATCTCTTCTACTGTTTCTGTCTGTATTATTGTGAGAGAATTCTTTGACCGTACAATACATATTATTGTTCACTATGATTATGATTCGTATTCGACGGAGCAACCTGTTGTGAAAGAAATAGACTATGATAATTCCGTCTTATCTGGCAGCTATTACAAAGAAATTTCTACGATTTCCTCGCACAGAGTCTAACGAGCGTGGCGGTACTGTTTACTGGTTCGTTTGTCCAGTTGTCCGCCCGCCATGACTATCGAACCATAGTGGTTTCTCTCCTCCTGCCTTAATTCTTCTGTTTCTATTTCACTATACTCCATACTCCATACTCCATACTCCATACTCCATACTCCATACTCCATACTCTATACTCTATACATACGATTGTGTCCTTACACTTGCCCTTGCCTATACGATAAAGACCCTCGATTCGAGTATACTAGTCAGAAAATACAAATATACAATAGAGTCAGTCGTATATTACGTTTAGGGAAGGCACCTCGGATGACCTTGACTTTCACATATTTTATCCAAGACAATATTCTGAACAACCTTTCTCTATGCATCTACCCGTCGCACAGTGCGGCGTTCTTATGGTCGGAGTGGACAAAAGTCTATTCTTGACGGATTCTTATAGGATATTTCACGCTGATCACAAATATACCATATATTAATGGTCCCTGAACAGAGTTAAACAGTTTTTTCCCAAGTATTTTTAGTGTTTCTGCGTGAAAAAAACGGTTAAACCCCATTCAGTGATCCTAACTTAATACATGGTACATATATTCGTGATCACTGTGATCAGCGTAAAATTTCCTATAAGATAGATCCTATAAGTATCTTTCTTTCGTTTTGGATCACACTGTATATTCCAAGTGATGGAAACAGGGGTCAATTAAGAAAAATTGCTCTTCGATGCATCATCTAGAAAAATGTGTAAACGACCAAAAATTAAACTGGATTTTATTCGAAATTGAATTTCAGATAATATTTTATAAACATTATAACAATAATAATGGACAG
Source organism: Lasioglossum oenotherae (assembly GCA_028455765.1). Taxonomy (NCBI): domain Eukaryota; kingdom Metazoa; phylum Arthropoda; class Insecta; order Hymenoptera; family Halictidae; genus Lasioglossum; species Lasioglossum oenotherae. Next base: position 8,191,911 of record CM052289.1, read on the forward strand.
AATATATGTAGGTATGCCTATTTACATAATATAGGCCATAGACTACACCTATGAAGTAGATATTTATAAAATCACTAATTATATATACTAATTTTATAACAGAAGCAATTTTGAACGAATAGCTTAAAATTTTGGGGAAAAACATTATTAATCATTTAACTGGATTCGGTAGTTTATGGAGAACCAGGAAAAAAATTGTTTTCTCTTTTTTGGAGCATTTTAATATATGTATAAGCGTGGTTTTGAAAAAGTTTTTTATGTATTCTATTTTCTACTTTTATTGTCATCGGAAGCAAGTGTGTATATATTACACAATCAGTAAGATTGATCTATGGGAAGAGGCTTAAAATTCGATTGCAAGATTTGACGCATAAGCGTGGTAGAAAAGAGCACAGAGCCGTTCAAAGCAGTTTCAAGCAGGAAATGTTTACATGTTTGTCAAGTATAATAATCGTGAAATCGAAATATATCAAAACCCCAGGATGTTTTCACCCGAAATTGAGAGAAGCTTATCTGAAGATATTAACGTCTATAAAACTTGATTCTAACTTAGTGTTTTATTATTGCTACGAAACTATTTTAACTATTTTCTTCGATACCTTCCATAATGAAAATTTAAAGAAAGGACACAAAACAACGTTCTTGATTACAGAATGACAGTAATTGATTGGGCCAGGTTTCGCGTGAGTTCTCCGATGAGCTCTCTAACGAGCTCTCTGCCACTTATGCAAACATGATTCCTGCCGTTTGTTGTGCTAATTTTAGATTCCCGGCATTTCTTTCATACACTAGAGACATTTCTGAAGGGATTAGTAAAGCCTCCCACGACCTAACCACAACTCACTCTATTCGCATAATCTTCCCATTGTAGATGTAGATGTCATCTAGAATTTAGGTCTGGGTTAGGTTTTGGGAGAAATATTGATAGCGAGTCTTCGGAACTGCACGAATCTTCGGTTGAAAAGGCGTTGGAAAAGGTTAGAGATAGCCCTGGACTATTAATAAAAAATAAAAGTAATACTGATACTAATGTACACGTTCCTACATGTTCCTCAAAATAGTCGTTTACATTGAACCTCTACGGAAATTTTTATCTACGTATGTGCAACATTTGATTCTACTGTCATCAGCTTGAAATGCATATGTGTGCACATCTACAAGTAGTTGAAATTTCTAGCTTTGTGTTCGCTATCATCTAATTCGTATGATTTGTTGCGTGGTTATAAAATTGCCGAATCACCAGCCAATGACTAAATGGATCAGCAAAAAAACACGCAACAACTTTCCGCGAAAACTGATTGTTTCGAATTGGTGGCTAATCGACGAAGGTTGAGCGAGTTTATTGCGTCGAATGATCGAGACCGACAAAAAGTTGGCAATCGGTTTTGTTTCGAGCAGATCCGAGTTCCGTTGCGGTTGAAAATATAAAGAAAATAACCGTTTATCCCATATAGCATCGGTAAGCTCCAGGGGAAATCGTGCGAGTGGAATGCATGCGGATTATACCCACTTGTCCGAAGCGATTCGAACCGGACCCGGTTCAACTCGGTCGGACCCAATCGCCGCTGAAACAACTCCATGGTATCGCGTTTAGAGAAAGGTATACGCGCGACCGCGCCACCGCGCCGCTGCACGATCGTTCCGTGGTCGAGTTTTTCGCATACTCCGGAAAATAAACCGCAGAAGTGAATGTTAATAAACGAAGGATTTCTCTTTTACACCGTGAAACCCTGAAACGGGTGAACAAACTGGAAAACCGTTTCATTGACACTGGGTCGATCGATGTAAATCACTCGTCCAAATGTTCGCGTTAACAATACCTACAGCAATACACCCCGCGACAAATCAACGACGAATCAAAGAATACACACTGCATAATACGTCTCTTAATATCAGCTTGCAAGCTCGTGAGTATAGCAAGATATAATGCATTCATGCGTACGTTGCGAGATATGTATAACTTGCTGCTTAATACAAATAGGGATTCGCAATATTAAAATTAACATATATCTCCGAAAGTAATAGTTTATCGATATAAATAGATTAATAATTAGAATTATTAGGAAGGTAATTTAGAAAGAGCTACTCCTTTCCGATTTTGATGAAATTTAAATATTGGATTGGGGAAAAAGTTTCTTCGTATTTTAATGCAGAAATGAATCGAACTATTTTCATATTTTAAATGAAGTTTATTAAATGAAGCAAGTGCCGTTTTGATCGACCACTTTTTGCCATTTTCGAGGTAAAACAATAATCCCGTCACTATATGTAGAACCTCTGTGATTTCTGGCCGGAGAACTGTGGCACGTGATTTTTGCAGGCCTCTTTTGAAGACAACTTCACACCATTAAGAGAGTCCTACTGTAGAGACCGAAACAAATGGTAAATGGTAGTCTGTTGATGCAATATCAGAACTATATGGTGGGTGCATCGACACTTCTCAGCCAAGCTCTCTTAATTGTTGTGACGGGTCGGCAAAGATGTGTGGGATCTGGAATTATCGTGATGGAAGACGACACGTCTCCTGTTTATCAATTCCGGTCGCTTTCGCTTTCTCTCGATTACTTGACGTAATCTCTCCAGTTGTTGACTGTAGAGAACTGTTAGAAAATCAATCGTTTTACCGCATGGCAGCAGCTCGTACCGAATGATTCCTTTATGATCCCACCAAACGCATAGCCAGCATCACCTTTCTTGGTGTCAATCCTGGCTTTGCCACGGTTTGCGGAGCTTCGCCTCGCTTCGACCAGGATCTTTTTCGTACATTATTATCATACGTGGTTCATTGGATTTTGTTTCGTGTTAGCAACGACTCGCAAATTGAAATTCGCTCCATTAAACTTTTCAATGTTAACTCATGAGGCACTCAAACATCGAGCTGTTTTTTGTATCCAGCCATCTTTAAACTTACTGATACCACTACTGCTAATGTGCCGGTCTCGCTCAACGGTTTGCATCATTTCATCGACTTTTTCAGTGACGGGTCGACCAGAACGAGCTGTATCTTTGACATTAAAATTTTTTCCAGATCTAAAACGCTTGAACAAACTTTGTACCATACGTACTGATACCGTATCACGTCCATAAACATCACAAACTTTTTTAGCAGCTTGCAGTCGCATTCTTTCCTTTTTTGTAATAAAATTTCAAAATGTGTCGGATTTCTCTTCTTCATTTCCACTCATTTTTAAAACGTAATAATTTTTGACTAAATAAACAAACATCACAATTTCTTGTTTGTAATTACTCTATGATATATATACCTTTCAGACACACACAAGTAATGCCAGATTCGATTAATATTAACAGAGTTATATGACAGGTAACACCATCTATCGGAAGAATTCGAAGAAACTTTTTCTCCAACCTAATATGTTATGCAGCTACACATTTCGAACAACTATTTCCTTTTTACATATGAGGGAGTCTCTTTTAATTTTCGAGATATTCGCAAGATTCTATTGCTAGTACTGAATTGAATTTTCCGTATTCGTGCACGCTTCGTGGCAACGTAAGCCTACTCCGGTGCGGCGTCTATTTACTGTTTTTGTAAACACGTTGAGGAGATCAGAAAGAAAACATGGTCTCACTCTGGTCATATATATATATATATATATATATATATACACATACACAGGGAGGTGTGTTTAAATAAGGACACCTAAGTATCTCTTCAGCTTATTGTGGTGCAAAAAATATTTGTTACAAATATAATAGCACGAATATTTTTTTCCGAAGGTCATTTCTTCCGGAGTTATCAAGGTCATCGATGTTTTTTAATACACAAATACATTTTTATTTGATTGCATCGTGTAACTGACCGAAAAATACATTCAGATATTTATAAAAACATGACCTTGAAATGATCTTGATCTTAGATAATTTGGCATTCCTTAGCAAAATGTAAAATGAACTTTGAAATACATTTATGCAACCATTTTCTTGGGGTTTCTCAGGAAACTATTGTGTTAGTAAATGATACTTTTACGGTTAATTTCCCGTTTATTCTGCATTGTCTTTTTCCGTATGGGTAACAACGTAAGAATCGTCTGCAGCGGAATAATTTTGTGTCGGAACACAAATTGATTATAAAAATTCATCAAATTAAGAAATCAAGAAGATGCTATACCAAATTGAAGACAATCTATTTTTGTTTAAGTTGATAGAACAATTTCTTATTTTTTAATAATAAGAATACTAAAATAACTAAGCTAAAATGTTGCTCAATGTATCCTGAAGAAATCATTTTTTACAGGATCTTTACGTGTGGAAAGAAATGTTAGATTTACACCATTTTATTAGGCTTACAGAGGGTTGCATAGCCCCATAATAGTTGAACGTTCGTCGAGGTCACCGCACCGCGTGGAAAAAAGAAACAATTCAGAATGTAAAACTGAAGGGAAATTTTCAACGAACGAAATTGTCGTAGAGCACGATCCAAGCGACTAGTCGCTAACCCACATCCCAGGAAGGTCGAGGGAAACTGAGTTTAGCCGGAACGTCGGAGCTCTCATTTCCGGAACCGCTTCTTAACTTCCGCCAGGAGACCGGTGGCATAATTGCGGCTGCATTCGGACTAGCCTGATTACCCCTCCCTCTCTCTCTCTCTCTCTCTCTCTCTCTCTCTCTCTCTCTCTCTCTATCGCGCGCGCGCGCGCGATAGATGGATAAAAATTCATCGATTTTCTGCTACTTCGCATGCAATCACCCAATTCGCTAGGCCGAAAGAAAATTCAACTACAACTTACCATGCGTACTGCGAAAACGAAATATGCGCGAAATTCTGAGCAACGGCAAAAATTAGTCTACGTATTGTTAGTCAAATCAAAAGTGATATCTAACATTTGATAACTTTCTATTAATAATATTCAATATAACTTTAAACATTTATGTATAAATTGTATGTAAAATACAAATTTAATAATAATTAACTATAATTACTGATTATTGACAAATAAGTAAGTGGATCGAAAAGATGCAAACAACAGAATGGTAAATCTGAATGAGTTCTTGAAAAACTCGATTATGGCGCGTCCGGAGAAATAAGTAAAAAATGTAGAATAAAATGTTTGATATGAGCCTTTGTTTTCGAGCAAATCGTTTGAGATTAGTATTGATTGTAGGACTGGCTCCTCAAGAATATACAACAAAACAGAATACTTGTTAACTTTCCCCCTTTCCGGTTGTACCACGAGTTAACCACCACCAGCCTGTAGAATCCGCATAGTAGTGTCGTAATGAAGTGAAACAGAGAGAAGTAGGCAGGATCAACGAGGTAAGATCAACGAGAAAGATCGTGAATCAAATCGCGAAAAGGTTTGCGTAATGTCAACGACTACCAGCCGGTGCGGTGTCGAGAAAGAGAGAAAGAGTCGCGTGCGTCAATTACGGGAGAAGGAGAAGACGTTCTGATTCATAGTTACAGAGGAACGATTGCTATACACTATATATACTCTCTACTCTATACTCTATATTATACACCATACCGACTCAAGCTCTGGCTCTGGCTCAGGCTTGGGTTAAGGCCCGGTATGGCTCATATTTTTTCCCTTTTTCTAAAGCCGGTAATTAGCACGACGATCCTCGCGTTTCCTCGTTATTGTGTCACGAGGTTTTTCTTCGGTGGGTTTCTACGTTTTCTCTCTCTCTCTCTCTCTCTCTCTCTCTCTTTCTCTCTCTCCGTCGCGTTCGGTTTTCCTTTGTCCTCGTGTCGCGACAGTTCACACGACGCGCAATGAAACAAACCGTTTTATTCCTGGGACGTAATTTGCTCGATTTTCTTTTCCGGGCCAAGGAATTTCGCAATTCATCCGACGTCCGACACATTTTTTCAAAACTAGGCTCACGTGTAACCGTCGCGTCGCGTCGTCTTTACATGTAAATCCTGTATAGTGATAAAAGCCTTGGGGAGGTTCGTTTCAAAGACCGAGCCGAGCGTAGAAAAGGACAGTGCGTGTAAAGAGAGACCGCGTGCGGCTGACTCTCCGCTTCTCTTTCTTTCCCATACGCTGTCCTTCTTTGTACCCGAAACATTCATCGTCAATTGGACCACTAAATACAGTTGAAATTATATCGCGTTTAGGTGCCATTTTAATCAGAAAAATGCCACGAATAAGTTGGTGCAAGTCCCATAAAAAAGTAATGAAAAATAAAGAAGTTTTGTAATTGGATCAGTAGTGGTTCACACAGATATACCCGAGCCGAGATCAGATTACTACGGTGGAGGGGATATTTTTTTATTGTAAATTAATTAAAATTAATTTATTGTAAATTACTTTGCAACTATAGAAGAATTACTGTATTCTCTCTCTCTCTCTCTCTCTCTCTCTCTCTCTCTCTCTCTCTCTCTCTCTCTCGGAACACAATTTAGTGACTCTATGACCCGATAGAAAGCAAGTCTCATTTCAGTTATTGTCGCTTCCACGTATTTCGTGACGAATAAATTGCGAGGTTGTTGTTTGTTGTTGGTGGACCGTTCGGCAATCGAAACATTTTGGTTTTTGCTACCTCGGTGCTTTATGAGAAAATTCATACTTTTCGTCCGTGCCGTCAATCCACGAGATTGTAACATACAGTAGCGGACAAAAGTTTAAGACCGCTCTAAAGAAGACGATAACTTTTTTAATATTGTACTATATGATTTGAACTTTTTGGGAAGCTAGAGCAATTAGTTTACTAAAGGATGTGAAAAGAAATTTTTTCAAACATTGCAGTTGATCGGAATTGTTGAAAAAAAACTAAAAGTTGAGTTTTTAACTTTTTTATGTGGGCCTATATTGAAAATTTAAAAGATACGTTTTGTAGATCTGTGTCAATTATAAACATATTCTGAAAATTTCGTCAAAATCGGTCGACGTTGCAATGAGTATAAACGTTTATAGATGGTAAAAATTGCAGATTTTCACGATTTATTGCCGAAAATCTTGTGTTTTTTTCGTGATTATATGAACAATGCAAATATTGATCAAAATTTAACACCAATAATTTTTTTTTGAATTCAAAAGACTACATACGTCATGTGGTTCGGCATACTCTATATGCCTTGGGTTGCGCCTTTAGAATACTTCGTTATTTCTGCGGTAGGACGCACCGTTCCCAGACTTTAGCATTTACTTACTAGTGTAACGTCTTACAATTAGTATGATACAAATGGTGTTTTAGCATTATTTAAATTGAAATATCTCCTGAACCACTAACGTTTCGACATGCGTAGGTTAGTACTTTTTTTTATAAAGAATGTCCAGCTGCATCGATTGATGTATTAAACAAGCAACCAAGCGAGCAACGAGCATACGATATTGGTTTAATGCGACGCCATATAGCAAACATTTTGATAAGTAGAAAACTATTGAATTTCTCTGAAAACGTATAATCTTCTTAAAATGTACTAAAAATAATGATAATAATATATTGCAACTAACGAATCGGGAAGTTCTTTGTGTGGCTCTTGGAGAGTCACACATCAAATAAAAAGCATTAATAGCTGCAAGCGCTACTAGCCATGCGTACCACTAACCCTCTCGCAAGAGCAGTCCTACCCGCGAGCAAAAACAACCCTACTCGCGAGCGAGCGAAGCAAGCGAGCAACAATAACCCTCTAATTTGGTATTTCGATTCACGCTATGCGATTTTTATAGCGTTTTTTTGATTCCGAATCTGTCCTTAATTTTTCTCCTAGACGAACAGTTTTTGAGAAAATTGAGTTTAAAAAAAAGACATATTTTTCAACTTTGAACAAATATTGTGATGTTATTATAAAAGATATTGAATTGTTCTTTACAGCAAAAGATTCTGTAGACTTTCCGGATACAGTGATGTGTGATGAATGTATTATATATTGGATATCACTGTATTCGGGAAAGTTTACAGAATCGTTTGCTGTAAAGAACAATTCAATATCTTTTATAATAACATCACAATATTTATTCAAAGTTGAAAAATATGTCTTTTTTAACAATTCAGTTTTCTCAAAAACTGTACGTTTAGGAGAAAAATTAAGGACAGATTTGGAATCAGCGCGAGAAACTTTATAAGAATCGTATAGTGCGAATCGAAATACTTTTTGGCTGTTGGACAGTGTTATGGACCACGAGTCAACTGGTCATTTGCGTGTGCTACCACCTGTTGAAAATTTCTTATTATTTTCTTCTTAATTCAGTAAATAATTCTTTTATTTTATCGTGTCATAGTATTCACATTAGTATAAACTATATTGCATTTATGTTGATTGTGGTAAAATTTTGATTATGTGGCGGCTAACCTCCTACACTCGCCACAAGATGGACAGATAGTCAAAGAACTTTCTTGCTACTACCTGTCATTATCATTTGTCTCATGTTACGACCTCCCTAAATGTTCATGATTCAAGAGAGAGAGAGAGAGAGTCATTCAGTTGAAAGGTTAAAAATCTATAAGTTATGTAAATACTATTGTGTACGTAAAAATTTACTTGCACACGGCAATGTAATAGTTTATTCGAGCACAGACATGTGTTGTTAGTCAGGTATTAGTTTGGGCTACACACTGATTGTCTGAGAGCGATTGTCTGATAGCCATAGAACGATCGCTGCACTACGCGATGTTTACCTGACTCGCGTATTACACATTATGTATAATGTGTTCACGAGTCTAAAGTAGCGCGAAATATTGATAAATTGCTTATTTCAACATAAGGAAATAAATCTCACCGAGAAAAGAGTCGTTGATGCTGCGACTAGCGGATCGACGACAGCACGAAAGTTGCCCAGTAATGATGAGGCTAAAACGGACTAGGGCGACTAGGGTATAAAGTATAAGGAAATGACCTTTTATGTAGGTCATTGAATTCGTTTCAATAAATGCAGTCGTAATATGGGGAACAAATACATGTCTACGGTTCTGATCCTTGTAGAATATTTTTCTCCATTCTACGAGGACGCACGGAAGTGTCGATGAAACCGTACTAGTCGACTGGAAATGTTTGCTAGACACGATCAAGTATTTACCAGTCGTAAATTGTAACGTGACGGTAACGTGGACCATTAGGGCTGTACCAGAAAAATTCACTTAAAGTTGGCCAACAGTTCTCGTAGAACACGACAAGTGTAGAAGGAGTGTGGTGATATTGCTGTAACTGTGTTCGTAGCACGGCAAACAGGTAGGTGATTGTTATCATTACTAAAGATCAAGGGAAGGATCGAGTACCCCCAAAAACGTTGTTACAGAAATGTTACCGGATCTGCGAAGCCACGCCTCGGTCGCGTTGCGGTAAAAACAGTGATTAACTGCAGGATAGATGCTTTTAACAAATACAGAGCAGAAAACGCTCACGGAAAAGATCGTTAGCGACTAAAAAGTCCATTGCTTTCTAACGACGCACAGTGGGGTATTTCGTATGAAAAACAGGAATAAAATATTGTAGCGTTATTTATGGGCTCACGGTCACAAATAAGTAGGTCGTTGGATTCGTCTTGACGCC
>CM052289.1:8217633-8269844 GCA_028455765.1 Lasioglossum oenotherae
AACAGTGCTTGTTCAAGTACGCAAATGATTTCTGACATAACCTAACATTTATTATACAAGAAAGCTGGGCGGCGCTGAAGAGAAACTGCATTGTGATGCACACAATAATTTCGCGAACGCAATTCCTTCTCCGAAACCGTTCAAATGGAAGGAACATCAAACATTTCTGTTATTGTTAGAAACGCGATTTAGATGTTTTCTTTCACTTCAACTTGATCACCCCATATAAATGCTAACAAGTGTATAGTACATAAAAAACATGATTAACTAAGTGAGATCAAGAGTGGTAATTCGTAAAAGGAGAGAAAGCACAAGCGAAATTAAAACATTGTATGGTAATGCGTATTTATTTCTTGTTCTCACTCAATAATTGCGATTTACTATAGCATTATCCAAGCCAACCAATCGGGCGCGCATTCTTGCCTACGTCACCGCATTCCTGCCAGGGACCTTCTTGTCAGCTCAGAGCAATACTTGTGTACTCAACCGGGTACCCACGTACGCATTTACTGTATTTATTTCAACAATTTGTTAATGTTCCTCGAAAATATATTAGAAAATTTCTCTGAATGTCTATTCTTTACTCGCTAATAATATTAATTTATAGTCTTATAATGAGAATTTGTGCAAACATGTTAAATATAGAAAGGTTTTACATAATCTATACACTTAGGTTAACTACACAAGCAAGGGATATTATCTATTATCCGACGACCGCCACATTAGTGCTAATACTTATTCGGACGCAGAAGTATGTTATTCTGCTGGCACAGCGTACTGTCCAAAATCGAGCATGTTTGCTTACTGGGTTGTTGCATCAAATAATATTTCAAACAAAAGATGTTAGACATTAACTGGTACATGCAATGTGATAATTTGTTGACAAACAATCGTGCAAAGTTGAATAAAAATCTGTGTATATCATTTATTGGTCTTCTTTCGTGAGTTCTTAGATCATCATAGATCAGGGGTGGCCAATCTTTTGCATACCATGCGCAAAATTGTTTCACATACGAGTTCAGGTGCGCCATACAACTCGAGCACTTTTTCTACCTTCTTACGTTCGTTGTATAGGGGTAGGAACTGCTTCGGTTAGGGGAGAAAAAGGGAAAACTCAATCGCGCAACTAAATTAATTAACTTACGCCAGTTGAAAAGACATACGTTCATTGGAGCACTAATCTACAATAGTGAGAAATGATTTTTTGGACGATGGGGCGATCACTGTCTTGAACACCGAAATTCCTATCCTATAATTCTAAACTGTCAACAAAATTGCAACGAATCGATGAGTAAGAAGGCTGAATAAATTCAACTGAGAGCTCTCAGGCGTTGAAAATATGAAGATGGATTCAGTTATGGCGCCTACTTCAAAAGAATAAGTATAAACGCAAGGATCCAAAGCGCCACAGGTTGGCCACTCTTGCCCTAGATTATCCTTTACATTCAAGAATTACATAGGAATTATATGGTTAAAAATGATAAAGGAAACTATTGTAAAAGTTATTGTATACTTATTATCATCCCAGGCAGAGTACAATTGTGGAAGAATAGTGTTGTGTGTCTCCTAATAACATATTCGTTGTTTTGTTGCAAGTGCATATGCAAGTCGTACTTCCGTACAGTATATGCACACTTCCTCGTATTCCATGAAATAAATAGTAACCATAACAATTAAAAATAAAACATACAATTCCAGAGTCGTATGGATACGAACATAGGTCGATAATATTAAAAAAAAAAAGGAAAGCACTTATTTCTTGATACTCAGTTAAACAAACATTTATGTATTACTAAAACAGTGGTCGTTCTATCGCTTTACAGTTTGACTATAAATTCAAATGTGAGAGAACGTACTTTCGATTAAGTTGATGTCTTGGCACGCGTATGTATACATAATTGCGTTGTAGCATGGATTTCTAGGTTACCTAATCGCGCGCCTAATGGTGAACGAAACACGCGCGACGCGACGCCCCACGCTTTGGCTACGGGTCCGGTATCCAGCGAAACTACATTAAAAATAATTCTGAATCATCGTCGCCGAGGTAAAATGTCGAATACATCCTTGATTTCGCCATGAGCGATCATTTCTCGCTAGTTGAATTCCTCGCGGAAAGGTCAACCGGTCAAGTACACCAATGGAATGTCGTCATACCAAATCATCACGTGACAAATTCATCTCTCCGCTACATAACGAACAATAACTTTCGCTCGGCGACTATTTTCGAACTAAATTTGAAAATTAATCTTATAAACGTTATAAATATTTTCGTATCTCAAAACTTTGTATGGACAAAAATATATGTATTTTTTTATTTTACATGTTTTTATTCGCAATTAATATTTATGTTAATATATTTTTGCATTTTTTCTAATAAGGTATTCGCTGTTTATTCCTAATTTTAACACTTGGTTTATTTTTCATTTGCGATTCTAGAGGTTATAAAGATGCTTCTCTCGGTGCGGAATTATTCAACAAAATGTCTTTCCTTATCTTCTATCAAAGAATCACAAAAAATTTCGATACATAACATTCTTGTTAGTTTGATAAAGTCACGTAAAATAGTCACTTTTAGTGCTTCGTGAACGTAATGATAAATATGCTATGATCCTACAAATAAATGTCACAATTTAAGGGATTTTAGCTAAACAATCAGTGTAATCGGATGGTATATTCGCCTAATAAATAATGTTTATAACGCGTTGTAAGCTTTAAATGCTGAAGTTTCAAAACTTTCCTGTATCGACGTAATTAAAAGATATAGGAAAAGTATAGGAAAAAGTGGATAAAAAATGATTTCGACCGATTGAATGCAGCAAAAGGATCAATTATACTCGTTATGGAACAGGTAAATCAAGAAATTCCGTACCTAGATAAAATAACTCGGACACGAACTACTTTACCGATAAGAGATATTGTGTGAAGATAAACAATCATCGAATTTGTACAATGCACAGAATATTTTCGCTAAAGTCAATATATAGTATAATAGATACATATGTAATTCAACAAAAGCATTTACTACAGACTACAAACTTTATACATTCATTATTATTGTTATTTTCTTATTATTACAGTCGCGTCGTTGTTGGTTTGCTTATGAGAAAGAATTATACACGGTGTCCAAAAAATGTTTGACTTGTTTGAAAGAGGTGATTCTTGAAGTGATTTGAGGTCACTTTTTCCTCAGCGAAAATTTCCGCTTCGGCTATGTTAAAGAGTTATTAACGACAAATTAGACGGACCAATTAGAGCGCGGCCGCAGCGGACAGATTCCGGCTCAGCCAATGCCAACGCCACGCTCTCAACGGGACCGGTCGCCGAGCCGAAATCCGTCTGCTGCAACATTTTCGCAAAGGAAACTATAAATATTACTTGAAATCACCTTGACACTATCGTCCCTTTTATGAAAGTACGAGATTTTTCGGACACCCTGTACATGGTATACCACCATATGTGGACGTTCAAATAAGATATACATAGTTATTTGACTAGACATTTGAACTGTTGACTTTAGTATACTAACGGAGTATGTCTTATAGTTAAAAACCAAACAGTACAGTTTGTCAAATAAATGATTGCGAAGCCGGAATACTTGTAATTTTTGACAAGATCACACCAGACATATATTTATATGTCTGAATAAACTTTTCTGCCCACAATGCCCATAAATTCTGTTACACCCTATATTATACAAGCTGTTGAAAGCATATTAGAAACTGCAGTGAACTACAGTTAAAGAAGTTAATCACCCAATTATGTTACGAGTAGGAGTACAAAGTAGGTGTATAAATATGTGTGTGTGTATTCATTTATTTTATTTCAACCTCGCAGTCAGGAAATCGGACTAGGTTTACCTTATGCCTCTGTTCCATCCATCTAATCCACCCATACCATATCGTACTCTTAATATCCATATAACAAACCTTATCTATCTTAATAGCTTGAATCAACTATTGCCTCTCCTTTTCCCCTAGTCTCGCCAGTCTATCATTTCTACCACTCTTTTATCTTGTACTATTTTTTCAATACTTATATTATGGAGTTGGCAACTAAGCGATTGCGGATTTTAAATAAGAAAGAAAATTCAACATTTTTACTTGAAAATATAATTTTATTAAATTAGGTATTGTCCGTTTTTGTCGATGATCTTTTGCCATCTTTCAAGCAATGTCACAATTCCATGTTCATAAAATTTCTGATTTTTGCCAGCAGAAAACTGAATTAAACGAGTATTACATCATCTCAGCGCCATTAAAAATTTTACCATTTAAGGAGTTCTGCATGGAACGAAATAAATGGAAATCTGAAGGCGCAAGGTCAGGGCTATATATGGTGGATGTGACAACGCATCCCAACCTAGCGCCAATAATTTTTGGCGAGTGACCAAAGATGTGTGGGGCTTTGCATTATCATGTTGAAAAACAACACCCTCACAATTCACCAATTGTGGCCGCTTTTCTTGAACCGCATCGCTCAGTTTGGTGATTTGTTGAACGTAGACGTTTGAATTAACCGTTTGGTTGCTTGGTAGAAGTTCAAAGTGTAGAATTTCTTTGTAATCCCACCAAACTGACAGCATAATCTTTTTTTTGGTGAATCTCAGTTTGATGTTGTCTGGGCTGATTCATCCTGCTTCGCCCACATCTTTTCCTATTAACGTTCTTATAAACTGTCCACTTTTCGTTTTCTCTGCAATCTGTGCTATGTGTTGTGTTATGACGATCTGAAACGATAGTGGCCTTGATATGTGTTATGCTCGCAGTTTCTCTTAATATTTGAGAGGTTCTGCGTTGTAAATTTCAATGAAACGACAGTCCGACACCCAATCTGCCTTAACGAATCTCTGGATTTATTCACCTTATTTACAATGTATTACACTTGTTTGAACTGGAAGTTCTATCTCGTATCGAGGTCACCTTTGCGGAAAATCTTTGCGGTATATCTTCAGAGAAAAATTGTATCTGAGTGCTGTCCCTGGGTCAGCTCGTTCCTCACCTCGATGATGAGATTGAAGAGTGGAAAAAATGGTACATTTTTGGGGGGGAAAGAACATCCCATTCGTTGACTGACCCGAGGGAGGAGCCATTCCTATACATCCCTATCGGCGGGGGAGGACATCCCCACCTCAAGCCAATCGCGGAAAGCAAATGTACAAACAAAGACGGTACTAGCAACGGACCCAGAGTCACGTTACAAACGAAAGGCCCAAGTGGCCAACACGTGCGTTTAATTTATGACCCCTTGTCTCACGCGGACGACGACCATCGACTTCAGGAACAATTCAAGCTTCCTTGGAAAACGTATTTTCCAAGGACTCGGCAGACAGATTTTCTGTCGGTGTTTATTTATCCGGAACTCTTAAGGAGTTGTGCTTAATGATGGTCCCGAAGCCGATGGTCGAAGGGTGTGCCATTTGAGCCTCGGACCCTCATAAAAAATAAGAAAGTGCTGGCCTCCTCGAGACCCTTGTAGAAGTGTCCCGAGGACCAACGGTATTTTACATGGAATTTTCCATGTATCCATATGTCATAACAATATGGCTCTCATCAATTTGAACTGGACGGCCAGATCGTTGTGCATTTTAGAGTGAAAGATCACCAGATCGAAATTTGTCAAACTAATTTTGACACTGCCTTTCTTTCATTCATTCACATATACGACACATATCTTCTTCTTGTATGCTTGCGATGCGTTCTCGCCTTTTCGGAAATAATACAATAGAATACGTCTGCAATGCGCATTTTGTTCTTCCATTTTTAAATTGGGATAAGGATGGGGACGAAACTAAATAACTAATCGATACAATTTTCTTACTAATTCAAGGTGGACAGTCCAAACAACAAGAGTAAAATATAGGTTAGGTGCTTTGAACACATTGACAAAACAAAAGAATGTGCTGAAGCCACCTATCGACAAAATCTGCAATTACTTATTGTTAGTTGCCAACCCAATATTTATTCTCTCTCCACCTTTACAGTCCTCTATCAGATGTTCCTCGGGAGATTCCCCACGTGTCTGTCTGTCACATATCATGCACATTATCTCTTCCTTTTTTTTCCAATATTTCTTCCCTTCTTCCGTATTCCCACATCTTACTCTGACTGTCTCCCTCTTCCTTCTTAACTGAATACTGCGGTACCATTGCTTCATACATGTACTTATATCTACAGTATACTTATATCTACTACAGAACCTAGATGCCATTATTTTGTTATGTTGCCACTGTCCTTGAATTTGTCAATCCTTCAATAATTCCCATTCCTTCCCTTCTTTCTTGTTCTATTTCCGCTTGACCGTATCACTTTTCATTCAGGTATTCCGTCCTCTCTTTACTGTTTCTTGTTACATATCTCCCACACACACCTTTTCCCTTTCCCTCAGACATTCCTTTACCGACACACTTCACATTTAATCAATCTCGAAAAACTTTGCATTATAATTTCATCTACTATAATACAGATCTATTTATTAAGATACTTTCTAACAAGTAACTGAGGAATAGATTGTTCATTGCGCTTGACAATGATCTTCGAATCGCGTTGGATCTCGATCGGTTTGCAGATCGAGCGATCTTCCTGGACAGAGCAAGGTCTTTGGCAAGGTAAAAGAGGCGTCGCACGCGTCGCGTCGGCTGATAGGAATTAGCCTAGGAATTGCGGTTCGTTCACAGTCTGATTCACACGTGGCGAGTTATGCACGATGACGAGCAACAACACCTCTGTGTTGTTTAATTAACAACTACGTGGATTTTAGATGAATAAAGGTAATTGAATTGCCAAGCTCATCCTCGATGGAGAGGCTATTCGCCGAGAGATAAATTTTGTTAACTGTTCTCCTAAAGGGTTTCCTGCTTGCGAAATTCCTTCGCCATCCGCACTATCTCAAGTGTGACAAGTTGAGAACTATATTGGCTTCGGGAAAAAGTTTCTTCTTATTTTAATGCAGAAATTAATCCAGCTTTCTCCATATTTTAAATGAAATTTATTAAATCAAGTATGTGCCGTTTTAATCGACCTTCGATCTTTTGCCATTTTTCAGGTAAAACCATAATCCCGCCACTGTAGAACTTCTGTGATTACTGGACAAAAAACTGCGACACGTGATTTTCACAGGCCTATTTCAAGTCAAATGCACACCATTAAGAGAGTTCTGTATGGGTTGACTCCATATCAGCTACGCTGATATAGTTCAATTCTATCTTTTTCTGTGTTGGACCTACTGTTCATAAGATGGGTTCCGAACCACCTATATGTGAACAACACGCGAAAAAGCGGCCTGTCTTTATTTGCCAAAACAAGTGTAGGTTATTCGATAATAGGGGCGAATAACGCCGACTTGAAATTCGAATTTCATTTTCGTTTGTTTAGAAATCGGTTTTAAAGTTCGTAGAAAGAGAAATCGGCTATTTTATTAATTCGAGTAACTGTACATATATTAAACTAATTGTAAGACAAATAATGCGACAAATATTCGTAATCGGACACCGACTAAACGATAGCAAATGTGCTAATCACGGAAGTACAGATTTATAGACTATTTGTAGGTTTATTTTCATAGCGACGCGGTTACAGCGTGTTACGTGTTTTATTCACGTTTGTGGTCTAATATACACGTTATCTTTCTGGACTCCGGAGCCCCGTGGTTATAGCTACGGGTTAACTCGACTCGATCTATTACACTTCTTAGCCAACTTCATTATTATTAATATTATCAATGGAAACAAATTATATTTACAATACACGTACATAAAGTGCATAACCGATCCATGAAAAATTAATGTTTTTAAGAAAAACTTCCCACTTGATGATAGATTATTAACATTTCCAAAAAAAATCTGTTTTCCAATCTATACAGGATCCATGTAGATCTACAATACGATCTTAACGCCTTAACAGGTTATTCCTGCAATCGTTTACTGCAATTTCTCCCAAAATAAAGGAACATCGTATTGTAATAATTCCATAAAAAGTTATCATAGAGTATAAAAATATTAAAAATATTTTGTTTCTTTAACCTTTCAATGCACTATTGAGGCTGATGCGACTCCACTTAGACCCTTTGGGTCTAGCAGACTAAGATTGTTCCAGCGGCGGCCCTACCCACAATTTTTAATGATTTTGTGTGGGAAACAATGGTTTTAGGTTGAAAGATAACCCCCTAAAATTTTAAGTCGCTAACCCTTCGTATAAGGATGATATGAGGGTAAATAAATACCCTTAACTGTATCATTTTTTTCTCGGTTGTTAATTAAGATATTCAGATAAAAAAAAAACGAAAATACTCGAACTTACCTCCTTCATATCATACATTTTTTTCACCATTGCGATCAAATTATTAAGGGTAGAAAAAAATCATTTAATTTTTTCGGGGTGAAATTGGAAGCAACCCTTCGAGTGACCACTTCCAAAAAATTCAAGAACAGTCTTCTGTTGCTTATCCTGTTAGATATAAAAAAAAATTTCAAGATGGTCGGATTGGTGGAACATAGTTAAATATTGAAAACCAAATGAAATTGCGGTATTTTTGTAGCGTAATGGTATTTTTTATTGCGGATTCGGATTTTATACGAAAAAAAAACAAGAAACTTTTGTCTGAAACATTTTTTCAAGAAATGTCATTTTATGTCCTTTAAGTAACCTTCAAAATGAGTCTTGGCGAAATAATGTTTTCACTATGCTGCTCTTGGCATAACCCAGAAAGATGCCAGAAAAGTGGGAAAAGACCATCGAACAAAGTGGAAAATATTTTATTGATTAAAGTTCATTGCTTGCTTTAAAAAATTGGGCTATATTACATAGATATCGAAACATAGACAAGAAATCAATAAAAATTGTGGGTGGGGCCGCTGGACCAATCTTACTTATTGTTAGTCTGTTAGACCCAAAGGGTCTATTTATAGAAATTTTACTATCTCACTACGTTTTTATTGACTATTTCGATAAAGATGAATAGTGCAAATATAATATAATCGCACGAATAAACAGATGATTTTATTAAACTTGAATTACATTAAAGCATGTATGTCTCGGTGATAAAAAAAAACTATTCTACATTATTATGCTACTTCCAACGTTCTTCTAATTGTAAATTCTAAATCTAATAGTTCTCAAGAGTGTCATTGTCAGCCAAATGTGATTCTCATCCTGCACTTTATAGTGTTTTCACCTCTTGAATGATACGTAAATGATACGTTTTATCGTTTTTGTAATCTCTCTGATTACACATCAGGTTTTCTAGAGGCTCCCTGACTTCGCGTCAGGTTTGTCCTCGCTGTCTATAATCCTAGCAGCTCTCCAGTTTCGCATTGGGTTCGTCCACGTACCTTAGCTAACAAATTGAGACCATATTCCCAGGGTATCAACCCTTCGCCGGCCACTCGTGCTGCTCGCGGCCCTGGCTCGCAACAACGAGCAGATAGCTATCGTGAAACTGGTCAACGTGGTTTCGGAACCCACCTTAAAAACTGTAGGTTCCGTCGCTTAATAACCATAGCAGTTGAAGAAGCGACGTAAAATAAACTAATAAAAGGTACCTATCGTATAGATATAGATGAGTGACAAAAGTGTTGGAAAGTTTCGGCATGTTTACGACTAGTGTTGATATGATATTTTATAATGAACAATGTTTATTGACTTAATACCCGTTTTATTGTCAACGGCAGATTGCTTTGGACCTCTCGTTGTCAGTTGAACATTATGCGTATGGTGTTTCTGGTTATAAGTTATAAGTAGCAACTGAATCGCAGGGATTGAAACACTTTCGTGAGCTACAGTAATTCGATTTCGCGAGGATTTTCAGAGCAATTACATCGGTGAAATGTCTACGCGGATCGTGATCGGGACACCGGTTGCTAATAATATAATTATACACATCGGGTAAATTGCCGCTCCGCAACAGGCGATGAGTCCACGAGTGCATAGAGCCCGCTAACTAGCCGTGTGCTCCCATTAACAAGTATTCCGCGATCCACGGCCGTGACGAGTAGATTAATTAATTAGGTGTTCCAATCTGTCCTTATTCTTTTTCCCCGGCTCATAACGAGATTCGAATCGTTGACTCCGCTCTAGAAATTCGACGATCGTTCCCGGCGGTAGGACTTCCGGAATCTTTGGCGCGCGTATCGAAGCTTTATTAATCCTGCTAAAATGCTAACGTTCCGTGCTTACGCTTTTTCAGAGCATCGACCGTTTCACAGTCCCCTGAAAGAACCTGTTGCGTGTGATCTATCAAGGAAATACAGAAATCGATAGTTTTTTGATTAACGTAAGCACACGGAACCTGTACCAGTTTCTAAACCTGACTACAGCCTTCATCACCTATGGTTATCGCATATGGTTATCCAACGTTCACATAATTAAACAAACAAAATACGAAACTTAACAGGTTTTGATTTTTCTTCGATCGAAAATACAATTCTACTTGACGCGCGATATTTGCGTAGAAAAATGTAAGCGGATAGAGTATAGGTGTAGAGGATAGACCAATGACTACAATGGCCTTAAATATATATTTCCGTTATTTCTAACGGATATAGAAAATAACTAATAAGGTGGAGTAGGGTAAGTCCGTTAATTGGTTATTTTTATTATAATATCAACGAAATTTCTCTAGCTTGTATTTATTAATGTAGTATAAGTTAGAATGAACTATTCTACATAGATGTCGCCCAAGAATAAAGATGTTTTCCTCGCTTAAATCAACCAATGCCAAACAGTCACGTGCGAGGTACACCTACAACTGTGAGGTTACCCTGATCGTGCAATAGTTTACAAGTTGTTAATATATTCTGACAAATATTGATGTAAGTTTACATTAAATGAACCGTTTTTATTGTATTTTTAAAATTTATTCATAAAAACACTAAGATGATCTTGCCCCGTAAATATTGCTACACGGGGCAAGTCCGTATTATTACGGTGGGGTAAGTCCGTACTGTATGGTTAACTATAAAACTAAACAATATATTTAATGCAACAAAGAGAATTTTGTAGCAGGCTTGATAATCATTCTTTTCTTGCCCCGTAGCACTCGAAACAAGGTTCGAAAGCATTTTTAAACTTTGTTTTAATATCACTGTATCGCCTTTCATATTTCAGCGTAGAAGTACATGTTTATTTAAAAATGGATAACTATAAAACTAAACAATATAATTTAATGCGATAAGAAGCATTTTATGGCAGGCTTGTTAATCATTATTTTCTTGCCCCGTAGCACTTGAAACAAGGTTCGAAAAAGCATTTTTAACTCTCAGAGACGGACTTGCCCCATTTTCGGGGCAAGTGCGTCCTAGTTGACACTTTGTACAATATGCTATCATAATGATAATTTTCCAGCAAAATTAGAATCCTACATAATACTATTTCATCAGTAATAACTGTGGCAAAAGTTTGATACCAAGAAAGTTAAATTTTTACATGCCAGACTAAAAAAATACATCAGTTTAAAGTCCAAGTTTGCAAAAATTAGGGCGGACTTACCCCACTCCACCTTATAGAAAAGTTGCATGATACAGAGTGGGAAATATTGTGATGCAAAAATTTTTTGCATGGTTGAAGGTGTTTTTTTAAATTGATCCACCTTTTCTATCGTAAATCGACGACCTTCGTATGTCCTAAACCTAATATGCACTCCCCGTATTCAAGTGGAGCGGCAGCTACTATATTTCAGGTATTTAGTAGCTACCTATTGAAAATGATTTCGATAATATCTCGTTAACTGTTAAATTTAGTTAAATTTGATACACCATCGATTCGTCATACAAGAAGAAGGTAATTTCATTTAAAGAGATCAAAGTGATCTTGAAATCTCCGAAGTGCTTTCACCCATATAAAACATGTTCGCATCAAAATATTTCCCTCTCCGTACCAAGAAAGTTTTGTATATATAAATTTGTTCGTAGTATCACAAAGAACGGAAATATTGAAGATGGTCAAAGTTATTGCACCCCTTTCTATGAGTATAACCATCTAGAATATTGTTGACAAACAGTGAACTTGATGCATTCGTATCGCAGACTGAACTGTTAAAAATTCAGTAGAACGGACGATTTCAAAAACTGGAATTGTATTTACTCAAAGCTAATTTAGCATGCAATAATATAATATAATATAATATAATATAATATAATATAATATAATATGTGTAAGCATTTTACGGAAGAATGATGTGTTCCCAATACAAAGAAAAATTGGTAGCCCTGAAAACCTAATACAACATAAGAAAATATTAAAAAATAAAATAGACAATATTTTGTACGGATTACTTCTGACGAAAAAGAGTCGTTACCAATTACTGCGTACCCACTGTGTACTGCGTATATACAGGGTGAGGCGCCACATTTTGCCACCTCAAATATCTTTGTTGTTTTTAAAGATACGTCAAATGTCTGAAGGACAAAGTTGAATGGTAAAATGGGGCTTATACGATACCAAAAAATTTTTGTTTTTATGTAATCTTTTTTAGAGATATCAAGGTGACCTTTATTATTTTTTTTTTTAATGGAACGAGGTATTTTTTAATACATCAATCGATGCAGCTGGACATTCGTTATAAAAAAGTACTAACCTATGTACGTCGAAAAGTTAGTAGTTCAGGAGATATTTCAATTTAAATAACTCTAAAATACCATTACTGTCGTGCTAAGATGTTACACAAGTAAGTAAACACTAACGTCCTCCTTCATTTTAATGTACGCAATACTGAGGGCTTAATTTCTTTATCAAGAAGGCAAGAGAAGTTTCTTTTTATATTTTTATTCCATGGAAATAGGGGTGTCTAAATAATAATAAAACTTTCCCCTATGCAATTTCAAGCAATCTAAAGTATGTTCTTACAATCATGTGAACAACACAGTCCTTTGGTGATCGAGATAGATGAAAAATCGTCTTTTACGAAGACTGTTTTTTTCAAATGCTGAGATTATAAAAATATGAGAATGATTGACAATTTTGTTTACCGCGCCAACGAGAATACAATCTCGTTAAACTGTACAAATTTATTATGGGGCAAAAAAAAGGAATTTTTACGTGTTATAACCTGATTGAGAAAAAATACCGCGGTAAGACGTACACCCGCAGTAATAGGTACGTTTACCCTAGATGTCTGTAGTATGTCAGGTTCCGTAAATTTATATTCGCAGAAATTATACAGGACCGGTCGCTGCAACCAGATTTACGAATGATTTAACAGGCAAGAGTAGGTCGAAAATGTAGAACGAAATTTGTCCATTCATCGATTCCGAACTTCCGTCTTAAGGAACGCGCTTCTGAACGCCTGCCAACTATGCATGCTACGACTGCACCTTTAAAATTTTAAATAACACGCTTCTTCGCCTCACCTCATTCATGATTGCGTTAATGTTTTCAAAAGTTGACCGTGTTATGGTATCATTTGTTCCTCGCAAACTTTATATGTATCTATATTATATGAATTAAATAGTATGATACTTGAAATACTGCTAAATGTTTGTAAATCAGTAAAATTATTTTTAACTCATGCTTCCAGGAGTTGCTGAAATTTTATCGAGTTTAGAACGATGTCTATCTTATGAGATGATAGTGTTAATATTGGTCTTAAACAGTTTTATTATACAGGGTGTTCGAAAAATGTTGTATTTCCTTGAAAGTGATGATGATTCCTGAGATCATTTCAAGTATGTGTGTAACTTTTTGCTTGGCAAAAATCTACTCCGCTATTTTGTTAAAGAGGTATTAACGAAGACGCCGAAAAGATTTTGCAAAGGAAAAAGTTACATGAAACAGCCTCAGGCATCAGCCCCATTAAAGGAAGTACAACATTTTTGGGACATCCTGTATACAGCTCGAGTTATCAGT
The DNA here is from genome assembly GCA_028455765.1 of Lasioglossum oenotherae. NCBI lineage: Eukaryota > Metazoa > Arthropoda > Insecta > Hymenoptera > Halictidae > Lasioglossum > Lasioglossum oenotherae. Next base: position 8,231,469 of record CM052289.1, read on the forward strand.
TTAATTGTAGATAAATTCAACGTTCTTTCGAATATGAAGTAACAGTATTGAAAAGCTTCTAACTTGATATAAATAATAATAATATTATACACTACTGTGCAAAAGAAAGAAGCACCCAGTATAATTATAAGACGTAATGACAAACAATATCTTTATGTAGAAATTGTATTGTACGATCATTGATTGATAACGCATATATTCTCAGAACTATTCAATTAAACAGCGGAATTATTTTTCAAAACTTACTGTTTTCTTATTCGATTTTTTCTGCTTTTTTCGTAATCGAGGGAAATTTCAAATTTTGAATTCGTAGAAATTTCAAGTTTAAATTAGGGAAATTATATTCAAGTAAAACTCGAGGGAAATTGCAAGATTAAAATTAGGGAAATTTCAAGATGAGATTGAAGGAAATTGCAAGATTAAATTGAGGGAAATTTCAAGACGGGATTGAAGGAAATTGCAAGATTAAATTGAGGGAAATTGAAAGTTTAAATTTAGGGAAATTTCCAGTTTAGATTTAGGGAAATTTTTCAAGTAAAACTCGAGAAAAATTTCAAGATTAAAATTAGGGAAATTTCAAGTTTTTAATTAAGGGAAATTGCAATTTCTATTAAAAAATTAATTTCTATTAAATGTGGCCGGGTGCTTCTTTCTTTTGCACAGTAGCGTATATCTGGTATACTCGGCCTATTCCACCACACATAATCCACAACCTCGTAAGTACACATGTATATATATATATATACATGTATAATATTAAAGAGAAAATCGGTGGCGAGCAAGACCGAAAGACGCTTGTACCACGTTGAAGAAATTCACGCACTATTTTAATCCGGAAGCTAATCGCTAGGCAATGTAAGAATGAATCGCACGCTCACGTGCAACGAGATGATCATTTTCACGGATGTGCACGCGCGTATTTCTACACTATAATTACCGATACGGGACAAGTTTAATTAATCCACAACTCTCCTACTTGTAATCTTGAAACATTTACATTTCTTGCCGTTTCGAGAGTAACCGCGGCCAATTAACAAAACATGTTGCGCCGCATTTCTCGCAGGAACTGTTCCGTTCGTAACGCCAAGACCTGCGAAGCAAATCATAATAAAGGCCGGCCAGTTGAAAATAAATGCCTAGTCGAAACATCTCGGCAACGTTTCAAATTTGAAAGCGAACGGAATCCCAGCAGAGGGCAATCTCTCAATCGAGTTCTTTTTACGTCGAAGAAAACTCAAATGCAATCTAGAAATTGCTTTGAGATTCACTGTGTCTAACAAACGTGATCCTTAAATCGATGCCTAAAGATTTCTAGGACATTCAATAACATGATATTCGTTGGACTCCATAGTGTTAGCGTTAATATCAGTGATGGCAGCGTCGGATGCTTTAAAAATTATATTTTTCATCTGACAGAGATAGAAATACTTGTATCCCCAGTATGTATCGCAGTTTACAGTCCGGACTGCACGAGTTCAAGATAAATATTTCAACCATCGAGCTTTGAATTTTTTTATTAAAATATTACTGCAAGAGCAGATATTCAGTAGTCGATGAGCTCTTAAATAGAAATTACAAAAGTATTTCACATTCGATAACACGATTAAATAGAAAATATCAAAGTATTCGTCAACTGACTGAATGAGTTGTGCATTCAATTGAAGTTTACATTTAATTGCATAACAATCGTATACAATATCTAAATACATTTCGCTTAAAAAAAAATAACTAACTTACATTTTGATAATGGATTTGTTATGCGAATATTTTTTGAAACGTTTCTCTTCAACATCAGTATAGATACAGCACGTACTTTTCTTTTATGCTAAAAATTATGTAAATTTAATATTTGGCTAATGGAATTATTTCTCCAGATTTTTAAGTTATTTCTCCGATGGTACTATTGAAATAAGTAGACAGATCTTTGTGCAAGGTCAAAATGGCCTTGATCAATTACGAAGAAAAGGGGTTCGATAAGAATGTATTTGCACTCTGAACAGTTTCAATAAATTGAAGACAGTATGACAGTATTCGTCGTCGATTGTTCTGATATTTTTCACCGACTTGGAAAAAATGCACTAAAAAGTATGAAATAATTTCCATTTAATTGATGTGAATACACACGAACTCAAATACAATAGAATCTTTTCGGAGGCGGCGCAAAATTGAACATTTTCAACACTGAAAATTACGAAAATCCTTAAATTCTTCTAGATTCTACATGCTTTCACATATTAATGTATCTTCTCTTCCCACCTACTGATTTCCAAGTCCACCATATTTCAATGAGATCATAATCTCAGCAACATCTGTCATTTGGAAAATTTTTAATTTTTGCGCCGCCACCGAAAAGATTCTATTGTATTTAAGTTCGGGCATTTTTTCAAAGTCAATTTAATTGTTTTTTATAAAATTTCCTGTGTTTCCTATTTCAACCACTCGTACTTGCCATGAAAGTGTTAACAGAACAGCTTATGACATGGTCTGGAAAGACAGAATTATAAAAATCCTAGCAGAACATGGTGTTGATGGTATAGCAAATTTTTTGACCAATAGATCAATCCATGTTCAAGCAAATGCTCCCTCTCTGAAAAATTTGAAATACTCAATTATCTCAATTTTCCCCAAACCTATTAAATTTTGCATCTTCGCTAATGATATCACAATCTTATGCAGTGGCAAAAATTTCATCACTATCCTACAAATACTTGAGTAAACACTTGATAAACTAGAAAGTTGGTCGAACAGAGCTGGCTTCAAATTCTCCGGCGCCAAATCCAAATTTTCTCGAAATCAAATAAAAGCTACTTACCCATTAAACTTACAATTGGTACGCATAATATTGTAAGAACAAATCAGATAAAAATCATGGAAAGCACACGTTAACTACCTGGAAATGAATGCTAACATCATAAACAACATCATAAAATCCCTATCTTAAGCCTTCTAGCAGAAGCTAAGGAGCTTTAAGGATGTTCTGGAGGTACAATGGGAGACAAAAGTATAAGAAAAGAAATTCGAAGTCCATCAATACATGGCAATGAATGAAAGCCATTCATGAGTATATTTTTCATTAAACTTTTGCGAATACTGTACCCTGTACTCTGTGTAGCTATATTCAGTGGTCTACACTTGTCGCGTTTCCATGCTAGTGAGAGACAACACGATAAATTTGACGTTTTGTACTAGTTTATAATATTTTTGCTCTGTAACTGTTTAGTGAATCCTAATAAATTTTCAACATAATTTTTACTACATATCAAAAACTGGAGTTTCTAGTTGCGTTTTTTCAAGGTTTAAATAGGGTTCGAAGTAAAATTTTATGAATTCTCCATAAGAAGACGTGTTAAAATGTGCAAACTTTAAGTTACTATAATTCTTAAACGGTGCAGTGAATCGAACCCAAGCTTTGGTAATTGCATTAATTTAGTAAGATATTATATTTTGTTAAATTTTCAAAAATTTTGTTGCGTTTCTATATATCTCCAGTACATTATTAAGCTTTAGAATTTAGAAGAAGAAAACAGAAAACTCAGCATGCCACACGCCGTAAAACTATCCTTTACCCCAGTGTTTCTCAACGTTTCGACATTGTGTACCTCTTCCATAACTACTCTTCCGTAACACTGAGAATCCCCCGTTAAGAACAATCGGTATTAAATAGCAGACATGTACATCCTTTGTACACAACAGCACCAGGATTCTTGCACTAGAATCAGTGCGTACCCCCTCGAAACTCTTCCTATACCCCCAGGGATACGCGTACCACACTTTGGAAAACACTGCTTTACCTCATCAAACCATACCTACACCAAAATTTCCTCCTAAACGATTCCTTCCTAAACCCTTATCCTTATCCTTCTGACTTAGAGCTTACCTAAATGACATAATATCCTAATTCCCCGTCCAATAAAACCAAAATCTCCAAAATCTCTCTGACCCTCCCTGGCTAACTCCCCTCTGGCTAAAATCGATCTTTCACCGAACATTCATCCTAAGGAACATACTAATCCCCGAATCTATAAAGAGATATTCTTTTCTATGAAATCTCCCATAAATACCCTAACTAGTGCACTTATCCTCCCTGATGAAAATGTATTATACATATAAACTCCACGACTTATATGCTCAATCTTCTACATTAACATTAATGCTCGTAACCCCAAAGTCTTAATTTGGCAAATCACGATAACAGAGATCATAATCCAAAACATGTTCAACTTAATCTCGACCTTATGCAAAAAAATAAAGATATTGTATTTGTATGGATCCCCTCCCACCATATGAGAATCGCTCCGGCAATGAGAAGGCCGACCCATAAAAACCTCACCTAAAAATTTTCCGACCTCTCCCAATGATCTAATTAGAGAGCTTAAGTTGAGAATTGAAAATAGCTGGAATGGAAAATGGACTAGCTCCGCTCCTGCGAAACTATTCAAAATAAGGAAAGATATCTCTATAATTATAACTCCCCTAACGTTATCCACAAAAAAGACCAAGTAATCACTACACGACTTAATATTGGTCACACGAATATTACACACCTCTATAAAATCACGAAAAACCCTCCAAACCTCTGTCACTCTTGAAAAGACCATTGCACTTGTTCTTACCTTGCTGAAAAAGTAGACCTATATCAGAAAATCTATTGGGTTGTCCGGGAAGTTCGTACCGTTTTTGAAGGTAAATTGAAACGCTGCACATTTAAAGTTTGGCATAGATTTATTAAATTATGTAGGTTCCATTCTGTTCCACAACCTTTCTCAATATTTCAGGCAACTTGAAACTTCCAGAACCTCTCAGGTTTTTCGGCGAAAAACTTTTCTATTTATGTGATTTTTTATCTCGACCAAAGAGCTGAGGAATTTTTTCCATTAAGGAAATTTTGTAATGATTGAAATAGGTGTAAATCTGAATGCTCGAGGTCTGGCGAATATAGTGGATGGGCAAGAACATCCCAACCGGGGTCCAACAACTTTTGTCGAGTTATTTCTGCCGATTCGGAATATGTATGTACCACGTGGTACCTACGAGTCTCTCTGCGTCGCAGTAATACTTGCGTATATGTATGTTCAATTATAAAACAAACAGCCTGTGTTTAACGTTTACTTCTCACTGTGCGAATGACTGGACTATTTGTCTTACGATTGTTATTCACTGTGAATATATTTTATAATAAAAGATTTATGGCTCGTAAAACTGTTTTTTGATATTGCTGAAAAATCTCTACTCGCTTATAATAAATAGCAAGTTAAGACTTTACCTACCGGAAGCCTATTAATAGGATTTTCAATAATTCTGCTGTGCCAAAGGAAAATATAGAAATTTTCTTTACATTGCAATCTTAAATGAAACTATTAGATGACGTTATTCAGGGTGACTTATTAGTTCACAATGAAAATTGCTGTTGCTATTGAAGGTTCCATTAAAAGGTGTTTAGCCATGTACCATAGATTTTTCAAAATTATGCAATAATCACCGGTGGGTAATGCGTTAAGCTCGCTTACACAAATTTCAAAAGAAGATAAAATGATTTTTACTACGATTTTGGCTTAGGGTGCCAATCATTGCACAGTTTACCCTATGCCTGAAGTATCGTCTTTCAGAATATGTACGCATGTCACATAGTTTCGATCATTCTATTCAGACAGAATATTCAGAGCAGTCCTTATATATTACCACCTACAGAAAATCGGCACGAACTTTCCGGCAACCCAATAATTATCTCCATACTCGTGTATACATACAAACGCTAACCTTGAATTATTATTGTGCTATCAAAACACTGTATTTATAGTTGTATAGCAAAAGTGGTCGCTAATGATAAAAAAAATACACATCCAGATAAGAAACGAGTTCATCGTAAATTGTCAATGTTTGTGTGAACTCGAATACACAGATTCGTAAACTAGTTCTGAAAGTATCGATTAAATAGAAAGTTATTGTGTAAACGGTCCTGTTCTACGGTCCTGTGAGGAACGGAAAAAATCAAGCCTGCATAGGAATTTATTCAACATGTTATTTCATTATAAGCCGTACGAGTGTGGATAATGGATACTATGGATGCATAAAATATGCGAGATACATTATGTCGGTACAAGTTCCGTTAGAGCCACAGTTGCTTTTATGATTCATTTATTAATTACACGGTTCGTACTTCGTACATTCTGAATGATAAATACTCACGGAATATGCACGTTTCTATCTTAAAAGAAGGTATTTTTGTGACTCTGTAGATCATTAAGATAAACTGTTCTATACAGGGTCTCCGAAAAATGTACTTCCTTGGAAGGGATGATTCCTGAGGTTATTTCAAGTTACTTTATCTATCCCCCTTTGCAACAATGTTCTTCGCGGCTTTGTAAACGAGTTATTAACGAAAAACACGGGCTAATCGGGCCGCAGCAACAGTAGACACGGATTCACAAAAATTCTTCGATTATGCAGTATAAGAAATTCTGAAAAAAATTCAGAACAACGGTTTCAAACTGTATCTCCTAATCTACGATACGCAATGCGCAGTTTTTATTGAATTTTTGGAAATTTCCAATTTTTCTAAACCTGTTCACAAGATCCGAAAATTTCAAAAGAAATACACATTAATAATCACGATGAGACACAACTAACAAAATAATATAAACGTGATACTCTAAAAACTGCAATATAAAATCGGCAATTTTATAATTCCGATTTCGCAACCTAAAATTCTAAAATAATTCGCTGTCGCGTGTACTATTCTGTATCGTACAATGTTCAAGCATTCTTTCGTAATTTTTTGTTTAGCAGTACAGGAGAGATACAGCATAATTCATGAAACCGTGCTTACCCAATAACTACCCTTCTGGTAGGGGTACCGGCTTGAAATTACTCACAGAAGGTTTTCTTTGGGAGCACCATCAAATGGTCTGATTTCTGATTTTTTCACCGTACAGATTCTCAGATGTACACTATATTCTTTCTTTTCGTTACCATAGTGATAGATTGTTATTTTGTTTGTTATAACGTTTAAATTCCGTAACAGCGTATTCCCCACCTGTTAAAGGGTATATTTCAGTTTAAATAGCTGTATCCTTCCTAAAAATTGATTTATTCAAAATAATTTTTCCTTTTCTTTTCGCTCACAATCAGTTTTACCTCTTGCCTTCAAATGACATCTCAGAGACGTGATATTTATGTTACGAGTTATGGCAAACTCGATTATGTTTAACTTTCTATCATAAACCAACGCATGTAGCAATAACGGGCCGACCATTTTACATTGATTATGAAATAACACAAATTATTTGATTTTCCATCGATGTGTGTGTGTATATCTGAAGCGAAATGAAATTGTAAGGCAAGGGGTTGATATTACATTTATCGGCAATTAAAACATACCTGTTTCTACCGAAACCAGCCAAAATGACTGGTCTTGTATAACATGACCTTGAAATGACCTTGATCTTCGAAAATTAAGGTTTTACCTTCAGATCAAGCTCAAGGTCATGTTATTATACATATCTGGATGTATTTTTCGATCGGTTAGCCGATGCAATAAAATAAAAATGTAGTTATGTATCTCAAAAAACATCGATGACCTTGATAACTCCGAAAAAATGACCTTTGGATAAAAATATTCTTGCCAGATATTTGGTCCATTGACACCATGTACATTACGTAACAAATATTTTTTGCATCACAATCACCTGAAGAGATATTTAGGTGTCCTGCTTTAGACGAAACATATACAGGGTGAGTCACCTAACGTTGGCACCCCAAGTATCTTTGTAGTTTTTGAAGATACGTCAAATGTCTGAAGGACAAAGTTCAATGGTAAAATGGAGCTCGTAAAATACAAAAAAAAAATTTTTTCTTTACGTATACTTTTTTAGAATTATGAAGGTCACCTTCATTTTTTTAATGGAATGTCCTATTTTTTATACCATAGATCGATAGAGTATCAAATTCCAAGTATAAAACTGTTGACCTTCATATGTCCTAAACCTAATAGTTAACGAGATATTATCCAAAGAAAAAAGAAAGTTGTTTGATAATATCTCGGTAACTATTATATTTAGGACATATAGAGGTCAATACATTTTTACTCAGAATTCGACAGTCTATCGATTCACGATACAGAAAGCAGGTGTCTCCATTAAAGAAAATCAAGGTGACCTTGAAATATCATCAATGCCTCTACCCACGCAGAAAATGTTTGTCACAATATGACCCCCTCTATACCCTGTATGTTTTGTATACAGGGAAGGGCAATAACTATGTCCACCTTGAATATATCCGTTATTTGTCACAATATGGAAAAATGTTATGAACAACATTTGCACGGGACAGAGGAGGGCATATTGTGACATAAACATTTTCTGCGTGTGTTGAGGCATACAGGACATTTCAAGGTCACCCTGATTTTTTTTATTGGAAGTACCTACTTCTGTATGGTAAATAGACTATCGAATTCTGAGCAAAAATGTATTGACCTCCATATGTCCTAAATCTAATAGTTTACGCGATATTATCAAACAAAATTTCTTTCTTCTTTGGATATTATCTCGTTATCTATTAGGTATAGTACATATGAAGGTCAACAGTTTTATACTCAGAATTTGATACTCTATCGATCTATGGTATAAAAAATAAGACATTCTATTTAAAAAAATGAAGTTGATCTGCATATCTCTAGAAAAAATTACATAAAAACAAAAATTTTTTTGGTATTGTATGAGCCCCATTTTACCATTGAACTTTGTCCTTCAGACATTTTACATATCTTTAAAAACAACAAAGATATTTGAGGTGCCAACGTTAGGTGACCCTGTATGTCACCCTGTATCTATAAATATGTACAGTGACCCACGAAAGTATTTCAACGCACTTTAAAACAAAATAACTTTTTTGTAATTGTACCAAACGAACTGATTTTTGTTAAGCAATTAGAAGCATTGGTTTATTAAATGATGTGAAAAAAAATTTCCAAAATTATAATTTACAAGGATACATGCAAAAATAAAAAATGCATTTTTCAAAACTTTTTTATTTGGGCCCTTAATGAAAATTTAAAATATTCGTTTTGTAGGTCCATGTTATCAACACCTAACACTAAAATCGATAGATCATCGAAATCATAGATTTTCACGACTTTTGGTCAGTTTCTGCTTAAAATCCACAGATTCTTACATCTTTCGATGCGTGTCGTTTTCTTATGCGTCAACCGATTTCGATGAAATTTTTCAGCATGTGTATAATTAAATAACATACATCTACGAAACGTATATTTTAAATTTTCACATTGCGGGCTCTAATAAAAAAAAGTTATAAATGGTGCCTCTTTTACTTTCTCATGTGATTCTTAGCAATTGCAATTTTTGCAAAATTGCAAAGGACCCCGCACTAATTATATGGAAAATCTATCACGGTAAAATCAGTTGGATTTTTCATATGTTGTAGCTTATGACCTACTGAACAAACAGCAGAGATAAGGATGGATCCCACGGTTCGTTACTCCCGTAGTATTTTTTCACTCCAAACCCTCTCTGCTGGGTGTGTGTGTGTGTGTGTTTGCGTGCGTGTGTCGATTAATAAAAAAATGATCTTATTATGTATTACTCATTTGGATTCTGTTGTGGTGGTCTCTGATTTGAGTATTCGGCAGCTCGAATTTCTCATGTTTCACTGATTATAATACGATAACTGTCCATTATCGAGCTTTGTGCCCATTACATCTTTTGTTCGGTAGATCATAAGCTACAACATATGAAAAATCCAACTGATATTACCGGGATAGATTTTCCATGTGATTGGTGCGGGATCCTTTGCTCAAGAAAAGTCAGGTCGTTTGGTCCGATCATAAAAAAGTTATACTGTTTCGTTTCAAAGTGCGTTAACTACTTTCGTGGTTCACTATATGTATAAATTTTTTAAATGAATACTCAATTATAATTTCATACAGTGTAATTTTAATACAATATTTATGATTATACTATAATAAAGAGAACAGTTAACAAATGACATATGTAGTAATTCGAAATTTGATTTTAATTCTATTATTTAACACTATGCTATACAGTATAGAGTATACAGTATACAGTATACTTGAGTATACGGTATACAATAAAGAAAAACCGCGTGAAACGGCATCGATGCTATGCTACGTTACATCACGACTATATTTCTGTTTATGTTTTGGCGCCAGATAAGACGTAGGGTGCGATAACATATCCTAACGAGAACATCGATAAATCTATCTACAGTCGGTCACAAAAATACTGGGACGCAAAAATTGCAATAAATCAGAATTTAGAAAAAATACTAAAAGTTACATTTTCTACTTTTTGTAGATCTGTGCCAAGTATAGTTGCACATTGTGAAAGTAGTTTCATCGAAATCGGTTGATGCGGGAAAAAACGACAGGCATTGAAAGTTAGAGGACGAAAATCATGAAAATCTGCAATTTTTACCATCTTTAATAGTTTGTAGCTCATTGCAACGTCGATCGATTTTTACAAAATTTTCATAAAATGTTTAATTCGCACAGATCTAGCAGAACGTATTTTTTAAATTTTCAATATAGGTCCCCCCACATAAAAAAGTTGTAAAATGCAATTTTTAGTATTTTTTCTACAATTCCGATCAATTGGAATTTTTTGAAAAAATTTCGTTTCACATCCTGTAGTAAACTAATTGCTCTAGTTTCCCAAAAAAGTTCAAATCGTATAGCGCAATATCAAAAAAAGATATGTATCGCCTTTTTTAGAGCGTCTGATGTTAATTCGGGTCACTGTAACATGAAATAGGAATTTCAGAATGAAATTGTAATACTGCAATAATAATGCAAGATTTAAAACAATGTGATGATCCCCACGCAGACACGGATGTGTCTGGAATAGTTGATCTGAAAGAAATTGGTAAAAAGAAGAAAAAACGGCCTCGAAAACTGGAATACTCGTTGAAACTGAGTCACGTTGATTAGAACCAAGCCGAGCCGAGCCGAGTCAAGCCGAGTCGAGTCGAGTCGAGTCGAGTAGAGTCGATCTAATGTTGTTCGCGTTCTACTTAATAACGTCTAGGTCGAACGAAAACGCCACCACGGTTGGAATTTGTGCACCGTTGTTCGTTTACCGTGGCGCGTCGGTAGAAGGAAGGGAGAAAGAAGGAAAGAAGGAAAGAAGAAAAGAAGGAAAGAAAGAAAGATCGAGGCGAGGACATGCGTTTACTCCGGCCATTGACTCGTAACGGGCTCGGTCTATGGAGCCTGGTTTGTCGCGGTTCGTTTAGGCTCCGCGACTTTGAACCGTTCGTACGTCACGGTTCTCGGCGACCAATGTAGCCCAGGCCTACATTCAACTTCCACCATTTCATTTTTTCTGCCGAGAAATCGTCGATCGTCGCGCGATCGATCGACCGAAAAATCCCGATGAAAAGTCGAGTCGTCGCTGCGAAAACGATTCAAATGCCACGTTATCGGCTTGCTGCACACCAAACAACCGTTTCGGATGAGAAAGTCGCAAATTAAACGATAGAAAACGTTTACCATTAACCAAGCCAATTACACCGAACTATTAGGCGTGCGCGAAAGTAATGGTCGTCACCAGAACACGAACGTTTCATCCCTTGCTTTTTCTATTCCGAGTTGCTCTAGGAAAAAGTATATTTGTAATAAATCCGCTCGCGTTTCACGTCACAAGTCAGGTTAGCCAAATATTCACAACTTCATCTACTACTACTACTTTAATCATTGATAAATGCCATTACTTTTCCCATCGACAAACATAAAATCTCTATTTTAAACCCTTTGATCCACTTTTCAATCATCTCCTTATCGATAACTGTATCACCGTAAACGCTACAAACAATTCAATTTCTCCTCTCGAAAGTTCGCTTCACTCGATCAAGACTGGACGAAAACTACAGCACATCTGTGTGTGGACCATACCTAATTTAATACCTATAGGCTATAGGTATACTATAGTTAAAACTTGCAATTTCTGTTGTCAGTTATTCTAAAAAATAATTCATCAAAATAGTCTAATGTATTATGTACGAGGTTTCACCATTTCTCTTTACTAACGTGTATCTTCTTTATCTTTAGGTACAAACAGTCTGAAAGGTCCAGTTATATTTTGCTCCATCCAAAAAGTTACTTTCATTAATATTATCGAACGGCCAATGAAGTATATAGATACAGTAGGATGACTCTTATTTACTCTTGACGAAAATTCGTTCTTTTGTCAAAGTTTCTATTACGGCATCCCCCAGGATTCTTCCAAACAAATAAAAACAATCTATGCAAAGTTTGAGTGCCCATAGATAACGGGAAAACGCGTGCCCCAAAACAGTCAAAAATTAAAATAATTAATTTAATACTCATGAAATCGTTCTTCTCGAATATCTTCGAAACTATTTACCGCATCGAAAAATATGTTAGACAAAACCTGTAAAGCTGCACATTCCGCGTCTTTTATGTCGTACCAGTTTTCTTCGTAAAACAAACGGTTTTCGAGAAAATTGAGAAAAACGTTGGATCAAATCTAAAAATTGGTGTTGAAATTTGAAAGTTGAAGTGTGGTTTCATTATCTTTTATCAACAAACATTAGTGAAAAACGTGTATTTTTTAACTTGCGGAACGTAATTTTTCTTGATTGCATATTATTTTGCAGGAAATTGCATATTTTCTTTCTGTTAAAAGTCAAAACAATTTGATTCCACTTGAATAAGTATAAGCGAATCCGTAGGACGTTCTCCCGTTATCCGATCGAGCTTAAACTTTGTACACATTTTTTTAATTTTGTGGAACAATCCTGGAGGGTGTCGTAAAAGAAATTCAAAAGTCAAAAATAAGAGCCACTTTAATGTACAACTTAACAACGACCCGACAGTGTAAACGCATACCACGACTAGTGCTGTAGAATTGCAATAGTATAAAAATGTAGCAAAAATATGTTTTCCCACATACACACACACACACACACACAATGTCCGTTTTCACTTCCGTCCTGATAAAAATAAAATACATGTGCACCTAATATCCACAACCCAATGTAATCGTCTCGCCTGTTTCCGTTGAATACTGAAAATTCCGACTCGGTAAATTCTATAGCACCCGATCTGCATTCTTCCAGCCAATTTCTACCGTGCACTTCAAATTATCGTAGTATGTTCTTTCCCATACGCAGTTCCTCGTTATTTCAATACATAGTTTGCATAAGAATATTCACTCACTTTATACTCTTCCTCTTCCTTTAAACTTTAAGCGAACAATCAAATCATTACTCTCCAGTTCAACTATATTCCATACATCATTTGAAATAGCTATGCATAATGCGGTCGATGTTTATCACGTTATTCATCGAATCTTTGATTCGTCTTTCTCCGTCTTACAATTAGCTGTACAGCTTTTACCAACATCTATTTTCATTTTTATTCCACTTACTGCTATTATGTATAATTCTCTTATCTTCTCTTGTATGTATGTTAATCTCTCTAGACAAATATTTTTTAAAGCAACATACCGAAAATGTATTTAATAATAGGTATAGAAATACAACATTTTAACAAAATCTACGGTTTTTTTTACCACACTTATATTAGCTTGCCGAGTTGTCGTCGTTGTTGTTGTTGTATGCGTCAAATCTTGTAATCGAATTTTAAACCACTTCCTGATGAGCTAGAGACGTGAAACTTTAAACATAGCTCAGAACTGGATGACAATGCAATATTTAAAAAACAAATTAAAAAGAAAACTGTGCGTTTAAGAGAAAAAAAATTTGAATATTCGCGTTTAGCGATCCTCCCTTCTTCACTACGCGTCCACGCTGACTCATCCCCACTCCACTGACCCATTTCGCACCGAAGGAGCTCAATCAGTCTGGTGTTCCGTTCATTCAGTTCCATTTCGGACAATTTCGGATTCCATCAAGAGACGTCGTCTCTTGGAGTCTCATCCCCTCATTCTATCTCACGTAATTCCACATCTTGCGTTTCTATATCTTATTCTTTCATACCAGTATTACGATATCTTGCGTTCCATATAAAAAAGACTAAAAGTAGAAAATAAAAAAATGTATAAAAAAACATTTTAAAAACCACGCTTATATTAAAATGCACTAAAAAGGAGAAAAAATAATTTTTTTAGACATCAGTAACTATTTAGTTTAACGCTCCACGCTTTTATTAATAGTCACTAATGTATAAAAAGATTATTTTCTCCTTTTTAATGTATTTGAATATAAGCGAGGTTTTCAAAAAGTTTTTTTATACGCTTTTTTTTGTTATCAAGTTTTCATGTTTCACTGAACTCTCTCTCTCTCTCTCTCTCTCTCTCTCTCTCTCTCTCTCTCTCTCTCTTCTAAGGTTTATTGTTTCGTCTGTCACGCTATCGGTAAAGAAAGTAATACATACGTGCATTCAGATGGCTCGTATTGATCGCAAAATTAGTGGTTTTGTACGGTCAACGGCGTTTTTAAAATGAAATGCGTGTTATCTTTTAAATAATTCAACAGAATATAACAATTTCTGCCTAATATCTTAAACCTTCTTTTCTCTATGAATGAAAACCTTTTAAAGTATTATAAATCATGTCCACTTTAGGTTAGTTTAAGTCACTCGAAACATCTTGAATAATGTTTAGACCGGGTGAGTGGGCAGGCTATTTTAGGACTTTTATATTTGGTGAACTAAAAGATTGTTCTATAGATATTGCACTAGGAGGGACCGCCTATTGTCATCCGCAATACGTTGGAAGCTGTCTCGAGCCATCTTCTATCGAAAGAAAACTGTATACGATTATTATCGTGTGAAATGTGTTGTAGTTTTGCCCAGCACTGTAGTATTGTCGCAAAGTGTAAATGTTCGTCCAGCAGTGTATAAAAATACTGTTGAATGTTTTCAGGTGTGTTCCCGATGGAGATATTGTTGGTGCTGACGGTCGTCGTCGCTGCCGCAGCAACAACCTCGAACTGCCCCTGGGCGCAACAGGTGCCCGACCTTGAGAGCTCCTGCATTTGCGACTACAACTTGGCGAAGGAACTCTCGGTGCAATGCGACTTTGTCGACTACGAGCAGCTCGTGTCCGCCATGCGACGTTACGCCTCGAAAACTACCGTCGATTTGTTCTATGTGAATAATACGATGGTCGGCACTCTGAAGAACGGCTCGTTCGCCGCGTTCAAAGTAAACAACATGCAACTGTCCAGTTGCCAGATAAAGACCATCGAGCCCGATGCTTTCGAGGGCCAGGAGAACTCGTTGAAAAGCCTGAATCTAAAAGACAACGATATATCGGATGTTCCCAGCAGTACTCTGAGAACTCTGCGGAACTTGACGGTGCTGGATCTGTCGATGAACAAGATCACTCGGGTGAACGACAACGCGTTCGCAGCCCTGAAATTAGTTACATTGAAATTAAGCGACAACGAGGTCACGCTCGCGCCTGCCGCGTTCCACACCCTGGAGAGGACGCTGAAAAACCTGAATCTAAAGGGCACCAGGCAGAAGAAGGTTCCGGAAGCGCTCAGAGGTTTGAAGACCTTGGCCTTCCTCGATCTATCGCAGAACAGTATACGGGAGCTTCCTGGATCAGCTGGAACAAAGGCTTTCGAAGGGCTAGAATCTCTGACCGGACTGAATCTTGAAAGGAACTTGATTCAAAACATCGGGTCGGATGCTTTTCACGGGATCAAGAATACGCTGAGCTCGCTCAGTTTGCTCAACAATCTCATTCCAGACTTTCCCACCGCCGCTATAAACAGCATTCAAGACCTCCGGGTACGTTCAAGAGCGTGTTCGGCTCCTTTAATCATTTCTTCTATCATTTTCAATATTTTACTATTTACTTTTAAGATATTCTTGCTTGATTCATACTAATTTCAAACCATTTCTCTTACTAATTATATTGAAAATGGCTGAGAATACATGTACAAAAAGAAACGGTAATTATTTTGAAAAGGGGAATAAAAATTATTATTTTTTTCTGGTTGCCGGTACGTTTCATTGTTATACAGAACCCGGAAATAGGAGGTTCCTGAGATCATCTGAAGCGACTTTTTTCTCTGCAAAAATCGCGACCTAGATGCGAGTTGGTACAGTCGCACAGTGCGGTACCCTGTGGAGAAAAATCTAAAAATTCATTGTCTAATATCCACTGGATTCTATGTTGAATCTATGTCGTAACATCTAAATTATCATGTTTATCAATAGGAAATTCAAATAATTCAGTAGAGGTTTAGTTACAAGCGTTTTTTTCTTAAGCAAATGCTGTATCAAGCAATTCATTGATCAAAACGTAACTTACTTTCATGGTACATATCAGGAAAAAGAATTTGATGAAATATGTCCTGAAATAATGTGACAAATAATGTGACTGAATTTCAAATTTCTAAGTCTCTTATATGCATTATATAGTAGTAAATAATACAGTAGAAATAGGTTTTCTCACCTTTAGATAGAGATACTTCAAGCAGGGATCAAACCATCCTGTACTTTTTGTTTTTTCGTAATTAGTAGACATTGTACTTGAATTTCTCACAAGTTTTTCCTGCTACAAACTGCTACACACTCAAAGTTATTTAACCTTAACCCTCGGCGAATGCGACATCCGGCACCGTGTGTCTAATCTAATTATCCAATAAAATCATCAGTCGGTAAATCAGGAACGCGTATGTAAAAATTAGTATTCAAGAAAATTAATAGAGGGTCCATAGCAGCTATAGCTGGCTTTTCTTATAGGCTGGTTTTTGTTTTAAATGGTTTATTAGAAATTAAGTATGGAGAATTCGACCAGACGTATGTTTAATTTTAACTGGCAATTTAGAAATTGTCTTTTTTCCTTAAAAATAAAAAAAAATCATTTTTTTTTAACAAAAGTAGTTTCTATAAACTCATAGTAAATGTAATTTATCTTTTTATTAGGGAATTCTATTCGTAATCGCGATTTAATTGATGAGTGGATTTGCCGAAACACCTATTCGGAGAAAATGTTGAAGATTACCAAAAAACATTGTTCTTTATTGAATGTGAATGCCATATCGGATGAACTAGAAGAGAAAGTAAATGATTTCTGTAAGGCAGCCGCGAGGAAGTGGAAAGACTGTTGACGCAATCGTCATTATTTAGTTAAGCGTCATCACGTACGGATAGACACATAAATTAATATTAAAAAGTAAAAGTACTTTAACCGAGCAAGAAACAATCGAGCAACAGCCAGGTCCCAGCCGAGGAAGGCGGCGAATAAATTTTGAAGAAGCATCACTCAAAACCAAAAAAGAAAGAATTAAAGAATTACATTTCGAAGAATTGCTGTTGGTATTGTAAATAAATCGAACGTTTTAGATAAAAAAAATAAAATACCACCGCATAAACTTTTAGCATATTACTTAGATTTAGATCTTTCAGATAAAAAATATGATATATTTAAAAGCAGCGTTAACAATATATGTAAAGATTATATTCCTGGCATTAAAACTTTTAGAAATATTAAAAATTCATTTTTATCAAGTAATATATTAGTTAACGAAACGTCTGGGAAGGAGAAATTTTGGACACTAGGGTATGCGGATGACGTGATAATGATTGCGGAGAAACAAGAAGATATGGAGATGATGCTAAAAAGGCTGAATATATGCCTAAGAAGAAAAATCTAAAACTAAACGCACAAAAATCAAAGATGATGGTGTTTGAGTTGCTAGAAGTAGGGGGAGGGGGAGTAGGAAGAAGAGGGAGTGAAAGTGGGGAGAAGAAGAAATTGAGAACGTGTAAGAATTTAAGTACTCGGGGGTAAAATTGTGCAGAGGAATGGGGACATAACGGTGCATGTGAAAGAAAGAGCGAAACTAGCAAAAGTTTAGGAATTTAGGAGGGATAATTATGTATGGGGCAGAAATATTTGGGTGGAAGGAAAGGGGGGAATTGGAGAGAGTACAAACGAAATATGTTGAATGGTGCCTGAAACTAGATAGAACAACACCAGATTGCATGGTACGGGGAGAAACCATGAGAGAGAAGGTACGAATTAGACCAGGAGAGAAAGCGTGGAGAGATCGGAGGGAAGAATTGTGGTAAAGGAATGTCTGAGGGAAAGAGAAAAGGTATGGGAGATAACAAGAAATAGCAAGGAGAGGACGGAGTACCTAAACAGTAAGGAATACAGTCAAGCAGGAATAGAAAGAGAAAGAAGGGGAGGAAAAGAAACTATAGAAATTATCGAGACTCTGAAAGAGAGGGATAGGCGAACTCAGGGACAGTGGCAATACAGTAAAATAATGGCATCTTGGTTCTGTGATAGATATAAGTACTATCATACTAAATATATATATATATATATATATATATATATATATATATATATATATATACACGAAGCAAGGGTAGCAAGGTACCTAGAGGAGAAAGGAGAAGGAGACAGTCAGAGCCTGATGGCTAAAGTGAGATGTAGAAATATGGAAGAAGATAATATAAATATTGGAGAAAGGAGGAAGAGAGAATGTGCATAATATGCGAGAGACACCTGGAGGAGTAAAGCATCTGGCGAAAGACTATGAACGCGTGTAGAGAGAATAAATATACAATACGTATAGAAAAAGATAGTACAAGATGAAAGAGTGGGAGAGAGGGAGAGGCAATATTAGATGTATAACATTAGGATAGATTAACATCGATTATAGACAATAAGGCATAGGGCATGGCATAGGGTATGGCATGGGATATGGATGGATGGGTGGAAGATGGGTGATAAAGAGAAAAGAACTGTAAACCAAGTCCAATTTCTTGGCAGCGAGGCTCAAATAAATAAATATAATACTACTACTACATAGTAGCCCTATACGATCTATGTCGGAGCACGGACCCGAGGATCCGGCTTAGATCAAAACGTTACTATAGTAAATTATACATATGTATATTACTACTCTTGAAACCATACAACTGTCGTTCCAACCATTTTTCCATATACCAAATAGTTTACATGTAAATTCCCTGCTACTATCTCTATCAAATACGCTTTCATGACCATCGCGAAGTTTAATTATCGGATTGTAAGGTGCAGCATTGGAAAACGGAATCATTATAACCCAGAATTACGCTTGCCTCATCCTAATTCTAAAGTTGTAGTTGCCAGTTCAAGTGATTAGTTATTTCAAACTTATTTGTATCAAGTTCAATGAGAAGATCGACGTTGATCTCGAACAAAATCTGAAAAAACATTAATGTGCAAAGAGCTTGAACGGATGTGGCCTTCTTGCGAAGGTGAAATGTAGCATAAAAGTAACAGTGTTACTGCATATTATAGTTATCGGTTGTACAATAATATGTAGATTGCGAATCTCGTGCATAAACAAACACGAGTAGATCAAATGCAAAACGTACTATTACAATGAATGATTAGATAATCAAAGAAATTAATCTCTATATAGTTCCCGTAGGTTGAAACTTTTGTTTCAACTGCTTTTTAGTCGCGGTCTCGTGATAACGATGCTCTCGCGATGAAACTAATCTCGAGTTTCGATTTTTCATTTTGATTCCCTGTTACATTTCAGGTACTGGACATTGGGTTCAATCTAATAACGGAATTGCCAGTGAATGCTTTCCAAAAGAACCCGTCAATAACGCTTCTGGCGATCGACGGAAATCCGCTGTCGACCGTCCCGGAAGAAGCTCTCGCCCGATTAAATGGAACTCTTCGTGGTCTCAGCTTGGGAGGTCGTTTTCTGGTCTGCGACTGCAAGCTGCGCTGGATCGTCGACTGGATAAAAACCAGAGACTTGCAAGTTACCAGCAGAGAACGGAAGCCACAGTTTTGCGGAAGCCCGCAAATGCTGCAGGATAAAAGCTTTTACAACATCGATCCAGACGGTAATACAACTATGCCGTCACAATAATTGTTCGAATAGTTCGTTTGTTTGTTTTTTTCCGAATTTGCATTCATTTTACGAACTGTAGACGCCGCCGCATATTGGCATACTGTCAAGATAATTCAGGCCCTTTGAACGTCTAAAATCATAATACATACGTCGAATTGTATTTATTGTTAGTTTACGGGCGAGAAAGTAGTCGCAAAAAGACGAAACAGGGGAATACATGAAACATCCTTTCAGGCAAAAAATGACACACGGTGACGAGTCGCGAAGCTAATTCCTCCTCTTAAGGGGGTAGTATAGGCTCGATTTGTAACTAGAAAATTACTAGAATCTTACTAGATTTTCGGTCGAAAATATGGGTCCCGAACTTAACGTTGTTTGACCTTATTTGGGCAAATTTTCGGCTGGGTGAGGGCTCATTCTAAAGGGGAAGGTTAGACGCAGTGCGCTTTTCTCACGAGGTTAACGAGATTATGTTTAATCTAATAATATGAGGGCCCAAAGTAGAGTAAAAATCTAGGGAAAAAACCAGCAGATTTCAATGCATTTTTCTGTCTCTAAAAGACTTTTTGTGGTGTGATGAACCTTCCTCTTTAAAATGAGTCCTCGCCCAGCTCAAAATATGCTCGTATAAGGTCAAACAACGACATGGCGCAGACCCAAGATTTTTTCGACCCAAAATCTAGTAAGATGCTAGTTATTTGCTAGATATTTGCTATTTACTAGGATCTTACTAGATTTTCGATAGAAAAAATGGGTCTGCCCCATGTCGTTGTTTGACCTTATACGAGCATATCTTGAGCTGGGTGAGGGCTCATTTTAAAGAGGAAGGTTCATCACACCACGCTCTGGTCATCATATAAGTGAAAAAGTCTTTTAGAGACAGAAAAATCTGCTGGTTTTTTTCCTAGATTTCTACTCTACTTTGGGCCCTCATATTATTAGATATAAATATAATCTCGTCAACCTCGTGAGAAAAGCGCACTGCGTCTAACCTTCCTCTTTAGAATGAGCCCCGACCCAGCCCAAAATTTGCCCAAATAAGTAAGTAACCTAGTAAGTTACTTACTAGTAAACCTAGTAAGATTCTAGGCATTTTCTAGTTACAAATCGAGCCTATACTACCGCCTTAATGTTTGGGTTTTATCGCTTCTATTCTAGGATTCGTATGAATCACGAATCTTGTATAAGAATCCACTTGAACCGAAGACAATCCGATGAAATTTCTAACGTTGGTAAAGCCTTAGCAGCCTCGTTTTATAGATACCACAGATAAATATGCCTTCAGAGATCACGCATACATACATAGTGCACTTTTGTTGGGAAAAGACCTGCTCTCATTTTTATTAGATATTGTAATAAAAATGGTTCTAACGATTTCTCGTTGTGTCGTAGAAATGACTTGCGACAGAACGCCGGAAATCATCGGAATCGGTACAGTAGAAAGTGTGGACACGAGAGAGCCGACGGGTCCGGGAGCAACGGGGACCGGTTACAGTCCACCTACTCGACCTTCGATCACTGTATCGACATCGGTAACAAGTACAACAACTACTACGACCACGGAACATGCACCCACCACCAGCACCACCACCACTACGGAGGAAAAGAAAATCGAAACACCTTTTACGACTACTCTCCGGTCCATCACCAGCAGACCAACGGTCGCGCGAACAGCCAACGTGGTAATAACGAGAACTACGCCAACCCCGCCTAAACACGTCCAGGACCATTTGCAACAACACCAGCCAAGGCCACCGTTGGTGCTCGGTTCACCTCTCTACAAGTCAAAGTCAAACGAGAAGGACATCATAGTGAAGGACGTGCTCAGACAAGACAACACCGTGATCATCTACTGGGACACGGAAGCAACTAATATTTTGGGTTTCAAAGTAATTTATCGGCTGTTTGGCGACAACAGCTTCAAACAAGCGCCGCCTCTGGAAGCCAGCGAAAGAGAGTTCAAGATAAAGAACGTACCCTCACAGGTAATGTATTCTCATTGTCAGATTTCCAACAGTTACGCCTAGCTTCTCGGTTCATGACGACTCATTTAACTCGTTTAACTCATTGTTATTAATCGTTTTCCAAAAAAAAACCAAGTATTTTTACACAATTTACACGAAAGGATAACACATTACACAAACAAACAAAGAATAATATATTATACGACGTAAAAACATATTATACGACGAATGATCAAACGATCAGTTGTTTAGGCCTGCTACACACATCCGTTTTTCTAACGTGCGGCGACCGTGCGGTACCGGAATTGTGGTCTGAAATACTGGTCTGAAATGTGGATTCGATTAAGGTTGGGGCGCCGCACCGCACCGCACAGTGGTCCGAATCGAACAAGTTGGTGTCATTTTGTTATAACTTTTCAACTATTAGAGATATCGCAATGAAATTTTCACCAAAATATTTAAAAAATAATGATTCTTTCCTAGACATAATTAAATATTTTATGCATTTGTTAAACAATAATTTTTACTAACTTTTCATTGATATCTTTTATTAAAAAATCAATTGTTCAAATATAGCTTTTCAACTTTTTTTTACTTGTTGTGAACAATAGTTTTTAGTGTCGGTCTTAATCTTCAACACATAAAAGAATGCTTTCCCGTATAAAAAAGAAAGAAATATTTTAAATACATAATGCGACTAAAATAGTACTAAAATTATATTCAATCAATATTACCACAAATAAAACAGTAAGCTAATAAAATGGACATATCATAATTTGTCTTTCGTGATGATCTATGATGATCAATTGCATAAGTTAATTAATAATTCGACTGCCTCGGGATTCAGTATTTTCTTACAGTCAGTGTCACTATTAAGTGGACACCCTTAAAAATCGCATAACTTTTTAAAAATTGGTCGAAAGGACTTGAATTTTTTAAAGATGTTAGAACGATTAGTTTGATAGAGAATAAGTAAACAAAAATTTATTATAATTGCAATTGGTAAGAATCATAGAAAATTTAAAAAATGATGTTTTGTCAACTTTTTTATCTGGGCCTGCAACGATAATTTAAAAAATGGGTTTTATAGATTTCGGTAAGTTATATGGTCAACATTGTAACGAGCTACATACGTTTAAAGATGAGAGCTTAAGGGGAAGTCGCAGATTTTCAGCCTTGCCAGGGCATTTCGCCCTTACGTGATGTGATCATCTTTAAACGTTTTTTTCGATGAAATTTTCAATATGTATATATAAGTTACCGAAATCTATAAAACGCATTTTTTAAATTATCGTTACAGGCTCAAATAAAAAAGTTGACAAAACATAATTTTTTAAATTTTCTATGATTTCTACCACTTGCAATCTTAATAAATATTTGCCGATCTAACATCTTAAAAAAATTCAAGTCCTTTGGACCAATTTTTAAAAAGTTATGCGATTTTTAAGGGTGTCCACTTAATATTACCGCTGACTGTAATTGTGACATGTACGGGTCAGATGTTAACAATAATCTCAAATAGCTTTCGAACGCTGCACAAGGTTCCAAAGATAAAGATAAATGCAGCGAGAATGCTAAGAAACTCTCTTCATTCGTTTCGTTATATTTTTTAAAAATAAAAGTGACTATCGAAGTTAATTTACGTACGTACAATTTGGAAGACATTTGATCAGTCATAGGAGCTTGTTTCACGTAAGCGAAACTCGTCGCGAAGTAACATTGACAGCTTTGAACAATCATAAGTTGCCAAGTAGGACGAGGTAGGACAATATTCTTGCATAATTATATACGGGAGAGGATGCTGAAAATGATCCAATTTGTTATAAAACAAGACTTTTCATGACCCTCTAGATATTCCTTGTCAAATGTAAAAAATTTGGCCAATTTTTTTATTTCATTGAATATTAATTTTTAACATATTGTGTGAACAATAACTTTTAGTGTCGATGTTAATTTTATAACACAAAAGAGTGCACTTGATCGTAAACAAAAAAAAAGAAATATTAAGTGGTGTGATCAGGGCACCTCGAAGAAAGAAGCAATTTTCTTGGTGAAAAGTACTATCTCTAAATGTCTACTTTTAAGTATTCGTCCTAATTACAATTCTTTGTAAACTGCATTAATTTTCTCATTTTCGAGGTTGATTGACATTTAGGAAGCAATAGATATTTATTAGAAATCGATATGAGAAAGTTGACTTTTTAGCTAAATGACACCAACATCTTCGATCCGGACCACTGTGCGATGGTTATAGTGAGGTCTAGTGTGCGGCGACTATTAGGCGCTGCACATTTGTTTGAACAGTAATTGTGGCGCCGCGCCGCAATGCAATATTTACCGCAATTCCGGTACCGCACGGGCTCCGCGCGTTAGAAGAGCCCGGATGTGTGTAGCCGGCCTTAAAATAAAACTAATAAAATAAGGTTGGTTTTTGTCGTTTGGTCATAGGAATGTCTGGTAGTCTGTGTGGTGTCTTTAGAGGAAACCAACCTAACTCCGGCTAACGTTCCCTACAACCAGTGCAAAGAAGTAAGAACGGAAAATTCCCCTACATCCAACATGGACAAGATCACGATCGCCGCTAGCGCAGCCATATGCGCTACGATAGTGGTCGCTGTGATAATATTCATTGTAGCGAATCGGCGAAGAGCTAGGAAGCTTCACACGCTGCATAGCATAGATCAGACGAAAATGGGTGGACCTATTGCTGGATTACCCGTCAATTGTTGTTCGAACGTGGGTCCAACGCCCAGTCCTGGCGGCCCGTTGTCCTCGATGGCGACACTCAGCGCGTACAATGCTCAGAAAGAGTGGGACCAAGTATCCGCGTACAGCAACAGAAGCATACCACGACCAAGAATATTTCCAATAGATCGGCAAGGTATATATATATATATATATATATATCTGTATTTACTTATGCAAGACGCACCGATAACTCTGACCACATTGAACATCTCCGTTATTTCTAATAGTACGAAAGAATTTATTCTACTACACAAGCCGAGTTACTTAACTGTACCACCTAAAACGTTCTCATAGCCATAACATAACGTTACATCAAAAAATGTTTTAAACAAAAGTTGTCAGACATCAACCGGTACATGCAACGTAATAATTGCTTTCTTTTTGCATTTCACTTTTTATCGAAAGAATGGAAAATATTCAAACTGTCAGATAGATGAAACGTGAATTATTCGATTACAGGATCGATAACTAGAGCTTCTTGTATCGACGACGTCAGATCTCAGACAGGACATTACAGCGGAAAAATATCGACAAGGTCTGTGGTCGACGGTCAGTCACAACACAGCTTCACCAATACTTCTACGAGATACTTCGCAAACAACACTTTATCATCGAATCTAGCAAACACTAGACCAGGTAAGTAATTGTAGAAATATTTCATAGCTTCGTTTCTATCTTTAGGACTCTGTCTTTAAATTCCATATATGTATATGGCCGCCACTGACTGATGCCCAGTCAACCAGGCCTGCTCCGAGCAGAAATCGAGCACGTACTGCCTGGCAGATGTCGGTCTTTCTGCCGGCAGCTGACTGACCCAGCCTTACTGGGTGTATCCAAAAACCAACCCTTCAGAAAATATTTTGCTTTCGATACCGTCCCATCATTTAACAGCGTCCAAAAATATCAAAGTCAAAATGTCTCCTAAAAAAATAATTTTTCTATTTTCACAATGTAAGAAAGAGTTTAGCCTGCTAAGATGGTAACAAATGTCCTTCGATCACATTAAACGATCTATGAATAAACCATTCGATAGGAAATTGAGAAAAAACATATTGAGTAAACTTTTAACCCTATATCTCGACCGAAAGGGGTTATTGGATAAAATGGAAACAATAGTGTTTTTGGTGTACTTTTCCAGTATATAGTCCAGTCAATGAATGCTCATAAGGGGGGTGTAGAGGGAAATGGAAGGAACACAATTTTTAACTTTGGGACTTTGTTTGGACTAGTTAGGAGGTAAACATATACTAAAAGTCCCCACTCCTAGGAGGTGAGCGGGGTGCAGGGGGCATGTAGAAGGCCCCCTTTTTCGGTTTTCCGCTTATATCTCGGAAACTATGCGTCCTAGCGATAAGACCATTCTATACAAAATTAAAGCTGACAAAATGTGCCACAAGATTGATTCGATTCAGTTTGTCGCTATCTCGCATAGTTTCCGAGATATCCGTGTTGAAAGTTCACTAATTGTGCTGAAGAGATAATTAGTCAAATAAGGCAAAATTTTTCACAATTCATGAACTTTGAGCGCGGATATCTCGGAAACTATGCGAGATAGCGACAAACTGAATCCAATCAATCTTGTGGCACATTTTGTCAGCTTTAATTTTGTATAGAATGGTCTTATCGCTAGGACGCATAGTTTCCAAGATATACACGGAAAACCGAAAAAGGGGACCTTCTACGTGCCCCCCTGCGCCCCGCTCACCTCCTAGGAGTGGGGACTTTTAGTATATGTTTACCTCCTAACTAGTCCAAACAAAGAGCCAAAGTTAAAAATTGTGTTCCTTCCATTTCCCTCTACAACTTTTCGTTGACTGGACTAATAGGTACAGGTATTGTTCATGAATCTTTTCAGATTTTTTTTCACAAGTTTTTACATTTGATGTATTCTGTATGTAGATTAGCACCGAATGTTAGGAGAACTTGCGAAAACTTGCTCTATTTAGTTTGAAATATTCTAATTATCGACCGGAATTATTTAGGAAGCTGTCCGTAACTATTTATATTTTCGTTTACAGAATTGAGACAATCTCGACAGTCCCTGGCAACAGCTTCCGACAGAATGTCACGAGCAAACTTCTCGCCGAGTCATATGCCAACTCATACTTCGTCCAGAAGACAGAGACCGCGATCTTGTAACCGCACACTGGAGCAAAACCCGCCGCGTCCGGGTAGCCGATACAGCATTGCCGACTCGACGCATACTCTCAACAATTACGAAGAGAACAATTGGACCGATCACGACATGGACATATATATGGCACGTAATCCGACCACAAGAGGTGGTCTGATGCCACTCTAGCACGACGCGCCATGCGCCTATAGTTTTGCTCAAACGTGTTCAGTGACATCATCTCGAACGGTTCAACCGCTATCTAGCCTAGCCTAGCCTAGCCTAGCGCGCGGCGTCATAGTTTTAAAAAGATACAGAGTTCAAGTAAACATCACAAGTCGGTAATTCTTTACAATAGGGCATTCCTTGCCGATTCCAATCACCTTAAAATATTATATCGTCATTCGGAACAACTTTTCCCTGTTTGCGAGATATTTCCGGAAAACTGTTGCAACGACTGTAGCAAACTCTATCTTTTTCCAATGACCTCCACCCCCAAGCTAACCCAGACCTAACCAAAATTCGTTCGAAATGGCTATACACACTTTAGTTAGGTTAAGTATTTTAATTTTTCTTGGAGTTGCCAAAGACCACGGAGGGTTAGATTTCTATAGCTATTTGAAAAGCATCTTGGTTAGGTTTGGCTTTGTCCTTTCGAACTAACCTAAAAGACACTTTCGCTGTTCTCCAATTCTTCTGCCATATCATCGCATGGAAACAACAATTGGTACAAGACCGTGACTCGCGATGACAGCAAAGAGTATAATAGAAAATATCAAACATACGAGAGGTATGTATGCCTTGCAGAGCCGTTAGATGAAGGGAGGGAGCACGAATAAGGGGTCTCCTCCAATCGTTTCTTGCAAATGTTTCGGTAACCAAGCTCGTCCGGAATTTCGAGGTGATTGAAATCGCTGGGTTAGGTCGTGTTGTGGATCAGAAAACAGACTGTACAGTAGCAACAGTTTTGTGTACATATCTCGGAAACAATGGACGTCGGACGGTAACACGTGTAGGAAAAAGTTGTACAGAATTATTTCCCCAACAACATATTTCAAGGTGATTGAAATCGGCGAGGAATGCCCTATTCTATATTGTAAATAATTACCGTCAAGTTTAACGACAGAAATTCAAAGCTGATAGTCAAGATACAGTGAACTTGTAAACCCGTTCCCACGGCGAGAAATACGCGCCTCATAGCGACCTTAGCATCCGTCAGCAACATTTCAGAAGCGAATGTTTAAGTAAAAATCAGCTTCTGCCGGGCAGACGCTGCCGGGTAGATGAAGGGAGCTGTGTCAGCATAGGTAGAGCTTTATGCTGGCAGGGTACGCCCGGCAGATCCGTCCAGATTCCGAGGATCCTGTGCTTCGAGCAGCTTCGAGCGTCCTTCGGACAGGATAATGCCCGTCATTTGCTCGGTAGGCTGTGCTCGATTTCTGCTCGGAGCAGGCCTGGCTGACTGGGTAGGTACAGTATATATAGTAGGTACAGTAGATAGTAACTTAACACATTACCGACCGGTGATTATTGCATAATTTTGAAAAATCCATGGTACATGACTAAACACTTTTTAATGGAACCTTCAATAGCAACAGCAATTTTCGTTGTGAACTAACAAGTCACCCTCAATAACGTCATCTAATAGTTTCATTTAAGATTGCAATGTAAACTATGCTTTCTTTTCTACAGCACAATTATTGAATTGAAAATCCTATTAATAGACTCCCGGTAGGTAAAGTGTTAATTAAGTCTTGTAAATCAAAGATCAATGATTTAGAGTGTTTTTAATGAATTGTTCAATCGTAAACCAATCAATTATAGATGAGTAATATAATATAATAATCTCCCGGGAGATTATTATTTGAAAGAGGAATGATTAAACTTCTTTTAAATACAGCAAAGTGATTAAAAAGTCTATCGATAGGCTAGATGTAATTAAATAATAACAGGCAACCGGTTGCATATTGTACAGTGAGTGTCGCTTAAAATCATACACTGTCGTATACATAAGCTTTTCGTTTATAAATCACTTTTATTATATAGTCCAATAAGTAAAAATAAGCTGCATGCAGATTCATCGATATGCGTTCTCTATCATCTATTTGCAAAAGTAAATGAAGCTTACAGAAAATAATGCACCAATCGATCGACAATCATTTCAGTGGTATTTTATTTTTTACAGGACAACTGTGACTATTTTTAATCATTTGTACAGGATAAACCTTTATTTTTATTATAGTAAATAAGCCTTGTAATTGATCTAACTATATTTTTAAAAAGTTCTTTCGAAATGTAATTCCATTTTGTTTGCAATGCATTTTTAACTCTTTCTTATTTGAAAGATTGTGTAAATTTTAACTAGTACTTTTAACTAGTACTTTTTAAAAGAAAAGATTGTGTTCCACTAATTTAATATATCTATAGAGGCTACGTTAGTGTTTCTATTACTTTTGGACAGTCACGGAATAACAAACTCTTTATCGCTTAGGAAATATGTTCAATTTAGTTTTATTTTAATAGATCTTTTAGTTTGCAACTGTCATCGATTTAAAATAACCGTATATAATTACAATTACTCATAACTATATAATAAAAACAATTCACATATAAACAAAAATTTGGTGAATACTATAGTGTATAATTTGGAGATATGGAGACACACTGTATGTATTTGCAGAAAAATTCATATCTTTTTGCTACTAAAATGTTTTGCTACTACGTTTTGTTATATCTCTATCTGATTAAATATAAACATGATATAAATACTTATAATGTACGGATATAAATACATTAATATTGCTGTTTCGTTTTTAAGTCAAAATTTACTAATGATTAGTTGTAGGAATTAAAATGACCCATTACGAGTTTACTATATTTTGTCTACCAACTACATAATACTGTCGCGAGTATTACCATGTAATACTCGAGTGAACAAAGTAACACGAACAAAGACGTTTTTAAATGCATAGCTTTAAGGGTTAACGTAAAGTATTTTACACGACACGTTAAAAATACGTGCATCATGTGTGGTTGAATCAAACGCTGAGAACTCGATTAGCTCGGACACACGATCTCTAGAAGCAATTTTACAAATAGGTTGTAAACGAGCCGAGATCAATGCATGCGAGTGATGGATGTGTTCTTATCCAAAGACTGTATCATAAGGAAGCCAAGCCGTCTACAGAGATTGTGCTTTTACACACATGTTTCAGAGAAATGTACTTGCGTATAAAGTATTTCACAACATGTGATATATATGTGTCTTGGTAATGAGATTTCTTCAGAATAAACTGTTTTTGTATATTTTTACATAGCGCCTATTTGATAAGTATAGTGTTAGAATAAATAATTAAAGCCGAACGCATAGAAATATTGTGTACCATACGTTCTTATTTTCAATTCAATAAATAAAAGTTAATAAAGTGTCTTATTTCCCATTGTGTCATTTAGAATTATTTATATATTGGGCAATATGGCCGCAGATTAAGCCTGATTAAGCCCCGTAGCAGAAGTAGCAAATGCTACGGGACCCGCGCTAGCCTAATCTGGCGCTGGCAATGGGTTTTTAAAACGTACAGTACTTACCCAGGTATGAGAATGCTTTTTTCCCAGCGGAATCTGATCTCCTGCACAAATTCGTACCACAATTGCGCTAAAGCGGCAGCACCACCAAGATTGTATGTGCAATGGGCTGCAACGATAGCGAGACGCCAAACTAGGCTATCCATCGCACATGTTTTTAATCCTCTCCACTGATCTTCATCCACGTTACAGGTACTCGCGTCACCGTATACAGCTTTCTAGAATATTAAGCAATTAATTCCGTTGGTTCGTGGCCATTGTCCTTATCTTTTCAAGAAAGCAACGATCCAACATTACTCACGGAATTGTCATCGGCATCAGGGAAAAGAAAATATAGTATAGACAATAATATTTCCTCTTGGATTGGCCCTTCTACGTTTTTATTCTTTTTGGCAGTTGCTTTGCTAACAACTGTCGATATTGTGGGTATTCTAGATTCTGTTAGTATGTTAAAAACCGAACTCAGCGATTGATCTTCGTTTTGAGGAAACATTACTACGTCCCCTTGCAGATCTGCTATACTTTTAAAATTTGACAAATATTCTCCGAGTAGACAAACTGGCGAAGACATCACTTTTACTTGCACGGACCATCCGGGTGCCAGCTGTGGTTCCAAGTCCGTAAAACCTTCGCTATCGACTACCACGTTCTCCGACATTTCAGGCCAAGTGGTAAATAAATGAAGCTCTCTGAAACAAACAATTGGGCACTCTAACTAAAACGAGTTTACTGATTTCTCCTTTTTATTTTTTTTTTATAAAATATAAAAGATACTCACGCTATAGGATCATGCGTAGCCCCAAACGGCAATTTTCCTAGATCAGCTACACCCAATGTTTCTCCTTGCATAAAATCAAAATCTGGAGGTTCTTGAGTCCATGTGCTAGTGGTCCAATCCTTTAGTAAATATGAAAACCTGACAGTTATCATTACCGAATCGAGTCTGACGCCGCAACCTTCTCCAACTTTCTGTTTGAACAATGCCAACAAACCTAAAAGCAATCATTATCTATAAGACAGAGTTATCTTGAGATCTGTTATATTATTATTACATTGTTGTATTTATAAAAGTATTATAATTACTTCTATGCTTCTGTTTTATAAACTATATTCATACCAGTAAGGTATTTGCAATGCGGAGGTATCTTTTTCAAGTGCACCATGTCGAAATGAGTGCAAGTTCCTTTCCCGATACTGGTTCCCAGATACATTTTTTGCCATGGTTCTTGCACTTGTAACATTGTAGGTATATCGCTAAAAATATTTACTGAACGTTACCGATGGTTTTCTACTACATCCTTTTAACTCAATATCATCAACATTAGTATCAATGACGCAACTTTAATATAACAATGATAAATAATTCTTGATCAGATTATAGTAATAGCGAAAGTAAAAATTACTTTTCTAAGAACGAGTAAGCGTTAAGATATTTCTTGATATTTTCAATTCGCTTATAGCAGTTTCACAAAATGACAAGTGCAGTACACCGATCAAAAATTGACTTGTACAGAGAATTGTACACCATAAAGAACTTGTAAAGACACATATGTACAGCAGGGTGGACCTTAGCTAATAAGTCAGCCAGACCTGCTCCTAGCAGAAAGTGAGCCCAGCCATGGGGGCAGTATAGTATCCAGGCCGGCCTTCTCTATAAAGGGGCCTGGGTGCAAGAAACCATTTGGGGCCCCAAATTTTTTGTAAAGTGAAAAAAAATTTACAAACACGAACATACAGGATGAGTCCGAAGAAACAGAACACCTAAATATCTCCGTTAGTTTTCTTTGTACAACAAAACCTCTTAGGACAAAGTTACACTGTTTGAAGGGCCACATGTAACGGTGTAAGGAGACAAATTTCAAGGTCATTTTTTTACAAGATTTCAAGGTCAGCGATATTTCTTCAAATGGAATGAGGTATTTTTGAATACATCAATCGATGCAACTGGACATTCGTTATAAAAAAGTACTAACCCATGTATGTCGAAAAGTTAGTAGTTCAGGAGATATTTCAATTTAAATTACTCTAAAACACCATTACTGTCGTACTAAAACGTTAGCGTTTACTTGCTAGTGTAAATTTAAGGGTTGAAATTGAAAAATTGACGTTGAAAATGAAATTGAAGATTTGAAATTAACGAATTGAAATTGAAATTGAAGATTTGAAATTAACGAATTGAAATTGAAAAATTGAAGTTGAAATTCAAAAGTTGACGTTGAAATTGAAAAATTGAAATTGAAGAGTTGAAATTGAAAAATTGGAGTTGAAATTGAAGTTGATATTAACGAAATGAAACTGAAAATTGAAGTTGAAATGGAAGAGTTGAAATTAAAGTTGAAATTGAAAAATTAAAGTTGAAAATGAAGTTGAAGAGTTGATATTGAAATTGAAGTTGAAATTGAAAAATAGACATTGATATTGAAATTGATGTTAGCGTTTGCTTATTTGTGTAACGTCTTACAATTAGTACGACAGTAATGGTGTTTTGGAATTATTTAAATTGAAATATCTCGTGAAGTACTAACTTTCCGACATACATCAATTAGTACTTTTTTATAACGAATGTCCAGTTGCATCGGTTGATGTATTATAAAATACCTCATTCCATAAAAAAACATATCAATGACCCTGAAATGTCATTAAAAAATGACCTCGAACATTTTTTCCCTTACACTGTTACATGTGGCCCTTCAAACAGTGTAACTTTGCCCTAAGAAGCTTTTGTACAACGAAAAGTAACGTAGATATTTGAGTGTTCTGTTTCTTCGGACTCTCCCTGTATATTACTAATGCATGTTTATTTAATGCGTGATTTTGTTTTTGCTAATACATTAATTACTTCAGAAAAATTAGATTTTAGTTCTTGATCGTGTTGGGGCCCTCTCAATCGCGGGGCCCCGGGGCATAGCACCCGCCGCACCCCCCAGATGGCCGGCCCTGGTACTATCCCGACAAACGCCAATCGAGGCAGCTCAGAGCGTTGTTTGCATCTGCCCGGCAGAAGCTTTTGGCATTTGGCTATTAGGGTATTTGACGAAATTTTACAAAATTTTTTTAGTCCCGACTCCCAGAATTGTGACACATCTTGAGAAAATGATCTGGAAAAAATTGGGGGCCAATTGAATCATGGGAAAAGGATGCGCAGCACATTTGAAAATATTGGATTTTTTAAATCTTAACACAAATAGATGTTGTGATATATCGTTGAATTTGTCTTTTTTATCTCTTTAAGAATCCATATACAGCATAAACAGTTGTTAATACAAAAAACATCCGTGACCTTGAAAACTTGAGATAATGACCTTGAAAAAATTTTTTTTCTCTGATACTATATTCACCTCCTTACATACTACAACTTTTGTTTGAAGAGTTTTTTCATATATACATAACTGACAGAGATATTAAGGGACGTAATTTGCATTATTCGGAAGCATACAACTGCGCATGTAGTTATTTTCATATCTACATGTTGCCGAATAATGCAAATTATTCGTTTGTAGTATACAGGGTGAGTCTCGTAACGTGACGGTCTCAATTATCTTTGTTGTTTTTAAAGATACGTCAAATGTCTGAAGGACAAGGTTGAATGGTAAAATGGGGCTCATACGATACCAAAAAATTTTTGTTTGTATGTCATTTTTCATTTTGTTAAATGAAATGAGGTATTTTTTAATACATCAATCGATGCGGCTGAACATTCGTTATAAAAAAGTGCTAACCTATGTACGTCGAAAAGTTAGTAGTTCAGGAGATATTTCAATTTAAATAACTCTAAAACACCATTACCGTCGTACTAACAACGTTACACAAGTGAGTAAACACTAATGTCTTAGTTAGTACGACAGTGTAATGGTATTTCGGAGTTATTTAAATTTAAATATCTCCTGAGCTACTAACTTTTCGGCATACATAGGTTAGTACTTTTTTATAACGAATGTCCAGCTGCATCGATATATGGTATAAAAAATACCTCATTCCATTAAAAAAAATGAAGGTGACTTTCATATCTCAAAACAAAAATTTTTTTGGTATCATATGAGCCCCATTTTACCATTCAACTCTGTCCTTCAGACATTTGACGTATCTTTTGAAAACAACAAAGACTCACCCTGTATATTGTTCCTCTTCTTCGTTTCTTGATAAAATTGTATTATAATCCTCCATTAGTTTAACGCCCCGTTCAGCAGTACCATTGACCACCTTCAGTCCTTGAACTACATATGTGCATTGAACATTCAACATTCAACCTTAATATCTCTGTCAATTATGAATACATATATGAAAAAAATTCTTCAAACAATAAAAGTTCTAGTATGTAAGGAGGTGAATGTAGTATCAGAGAAAGAAATTTTTCAAGTTTTTGAAGGTCACGGATGTTTTTCTATTAACAACTGTTTATGCTCAACGATATATCACGTCTATTTATGTCAAGATTTTAAAAATTCAAAATTTTCAAATTTGCTGCGCATCCTTTTCCCTTGATTCAGTCGGTCCCAAATTTTTTCCAGATCATTTTCTCAAAATTTGTCACAATTCTGGGGGTCGGGCCACAAAAATTTTTTAGTCAAAAAATAAGATCCACCCTAACGTACAGTGAGTCGTGAAAGTATTCAACGCTCTAAAATGGAAAGTTCCATGCTTAAAAAATATGAGTCTCTATAGTAACGTATAAATATCATGATTGTCGATGTTAAATTTAATGTCTCTCCGATAACATAACCAATACTTATAAAACTTTTCTTAGTAGCATCGGCTGAATGGATGCCACAAAAGTATTCGAAGGACTAAATAACAGTATACATTTTAAACAAATTACAGTGTTTCACTATTTTGTCTGACCATCATGAGCACTTTTTACAGCTTGCAAACGTCGTTGCATGCTGTCAACCAAATTTTCAGTAATATCTTTCTTTATAACAAGATTCCAAACTTCAAAAATTTCGATTTTTAATGCTTCTTTGGAATTAGTATTATATTTACTAAGTTGTTTGCTGGTTTCTGCCCATAAGTGTTCTATGGGGTTGATGTCCAAAATTGGTGGGGGTGTTTCTAAAACATGGAGTACATTCTATATGATCCATTGTTTAACGATACGTGCAGTATGTTTTGGATCATTGTCCTGCTGAAAATGAAAATTCTAATTTTCATCTCATTTTTCCACGCTTCGTTTCAAATTATCTTTTAATATTTCCACACATATGTATATATATATATATTTATCTAATATTCCTTCGATAATAATGAGATTTCCAACATCGTTGGCTCTCATACTCCCCCATACCATTATCGATCCACCCACATGCTGCACGGTTGGACATGTGTTTTTAAGATCCATTTCTCTATTTGCTAATCTCCAAATTTTCTGTCATCCATCTGGTCCAAATATCATAAATCTGCTTTTGTCAGTGAATATAACGTGTTTCCAAAAATCTTTATCTTCTTTATTGACATATTTTTTAGTGAAATTTAGTCTCTTCTACTTATTAACTTTGCTAATAAATGGCTTCTCTCGAGGAATACGACCATGAAAACCATTTTCACGAAGGATTCTTTGACAAAGTTCAGGGTGCACTTCTTTTTTTAAAGCTATCTGCGACTTGCAAGGAGTGTTGCAAGTTTTTGGACCAGAAATAGTAGAGTCTTTTTTCATTTCACGCACAATTGTATTTTCTTCGTTCTTTATTAATTTCTTGGACCAGCCACAACGGACTTTATCCTGATGGATTCCAGTGGTTTTTAACTTTTTCACTATATAATAAACAGTAGATTTACTTCTCCCTAATAATATAAATTCGTTATGCCACTTAATTATCAATTTCCTATCAGTGATGCTTGTTTCTGATTTTTTGTGCACATTATTAATATAACTTTTAGAATCTTATTAATATTCGCAGCACTGAACACGGAAAGTGTATAATGCCAACGTTCATAGTGTGTCACATTCAAAGTTTCTTTTATATTACAAGTTTCTTCGTTCGAATACTTTTGTGACATTCATTTAGCCGATGTTACTTAAAAATGTTTTACAAGTATTGTTTATGTTATCAAAGACACTTTAAATTTAACTATGTTACTACGTATGTATGTTACTATAGGAATAAAAGTATTTTATAATTCATAATATCATTTATATTTTTTAAGCGTGAAAATTTTAATTTCAGAGCATTCGAATACTTTCGTGACTCACTGTATATGTATTTTGTAATTAAAGGATTATAAAAAGAACTGTTTAAATTACCAATTAGCATTAGTAGCAGTGATCGCTAACGAGCTGAGTAAAATTCTAATTTTAGTTTCGTCGGTAACAGATTCTTTTTTAGCAGATTGTAGGACAAGAAACTCCCTAATTCCATAGTAGCGTGCTATCTCCAAATGATTTTCATCTATTCTAGTAAAGTCGTTCGAAGCGTTCATTGCATCCTTGTGACACTGTAGTTTCTCCTCCTCGCTTTCTTCCAGATAATTATCTTCATCTTTGTCCTCTAACTTCAATCGAAAATATTTCAATATAAATTCTGCATCTGAAGTGAAAAAGCGATAAAATGTTTACGTTAATTTCCATAATGTGTACATCTCAGAAAACATATGGTTATCTGATACACATTATATTTCCATTTGATCGAAACAACGTTTAAATGTGTATGTATACAAACCAGCAAAATGAAGTTTTTCAGAATTTTCTTTCCATTGGCAGTTGACAAAGTCACCGGAGTTTAAACAACGACCAATTTTCTTATTCGGTAGTTTCCATTCGTGTATAATTTCTTCAAGACGTGCTATAAACACTTCCCATTCTGAAGCTGTAGTAAAGTCGTGATGATAAAAGTCCTCAATTTCAACGTTATTCATTTTGACAAACGTAATCCTTCGTTTATGAGTGAATCTAATACTTAGCTCACTCGCTCACTGAAGATTATTTGGTTGATGGTTGACGTTGATGTTGACACACGCTCGTTACCTTTCGAGTTAGATAAACTTATGCAAGTAATTGTAGAGCGCGCGGTAGTACAGTTCCAAATAGCAGACTCGGTCGAGTTTGTTCGATTCAAAGAAATAATAAAACTCATAAATAAGCGTGTTGCAAGTTTGTGATCGATATTCTTTTTTATTTAAGGGGGAACTATACCCTCGGATTGTAACTGGAAAGGAACTATTTATCAATGTTATCAACGTCTGTGCAAAAAAAAATTTTGGTAACATTGATAAACACGCAACTGCCTTACGAACACGAAATGGAGTTACTTACTATTTCCATATTCTATTCAGCTCGTCGCGAATGCCGTTATACAGGGCAGGTCGCTCTCTTATTAGTGCCACCGATTAGAATATCTACCTCGTCTGTGTCAGTTTTGCTATGATCCTACTTAGTGCAGCAGCGAAATGTTGCACAATCTCGCAGCACTGGTCGACAGTCCTCCTCATTAGGCGCGACCTCGTATAAATGAACTGATCTAAAATTGGCTCTAGACTAGCTCTGCATCAGAGAGGACCTCTGTCTTCATGGGGAAATCTATGCTAATGTGAATGAAATCACGGGAATCGATTTTTTGTCTTTATTTGAGCATATTTTGGGCTGGGTGAGGACTCATTCTGTAGAGGAAGGTTAACTACAGGGTGGCCATCTCATGATGTAACAAGATTATGTTTATATCTAATAATATGAGTGCCCAAAGTAGAGAAAAAGTCTAGAAAAATAACCGCAGATTTCAATGTATTCTCCTGTCTCAAAGAGCATAGCAAAACTGACACAGACGAGGTAGATATTCTAATCGGTGGCACTAATAAGAGAGCGACCTGCCCTGTATAACGGCATTCGCGACGAGCTGAATAAAATATGGAAATAGTAAGTAACTCCATCTCGTGTTCGTAAGGCAGTTGCGTGTTTATCAATGTTACCAAAATTTTGTTTGCACAGACGTTGATAACATTGATAAATAGTTCCTTTCCAGTTATAATCCGAGGGTAGGGAAAGTTGCGCTTCTATCAGACTATCGGCGTAGAGGTGAACTACGGATGAAGTAGGACAAGGATAGAAAGATAGAGAGACAAAGACAGATATAAGATTTTTGGGTGAACTCTTTCCCATTTTCTGAAGCGAAGAAGCAATATTTTTGCATGCTCTTT
>CM052289.1:8282690-8294076 GCA_028455765.1 Lasioglossum oenotherae
ATCCCGAGACTTTCGAGAATCTCGACACATTCGAGAATCCCGAAACCTTCGAGAATCTCGAACATTTTCCAAAATCTCAACATAATCGAGAAACCCAAAATTTTCGAGAACTCGTCTCGATCTCGAAAAAAATTCTCATCTCGTCCCGTCTCGACATTTTTCAGATCTCGCACAGCACTATTTTATACTTTCCACTTTACTACTTGTCCATTTTAAAAACGTGGTGTTTTTAAAAAATTTATTTTTATTTAAATAATTATTTTTTCCTCTGCAGAGGTTTTTCCAAAGAGGTCCGGTGATACGAGGCGGGCCTTGTGGCGGCAGCATTGGTTCTCTTATTGGCTGCGATTACGTAGTCGGGCTCCCTGAGCCCGCTCTACGGTCCTGTAATTTCTCGCCGTGCCAATCGGCACGACGCACGTTCCAAAATCCTCACAGTAATTGTTCTTATCAATCGCGACGTCCCAGTGAGAGCGCTTACTGCTGTTTCATTTACAATTAACCTGCCAGAGGACGGTCCGGTCCGGTCCTTCCGATCTTAACTTATGGGTTTACGATCTAATGTCGAGCGGGACGTGGTTTATTTGCCACGTCACAACACAATTACCATTTGTTGATTGACAACTCATGTTTTCTTATAACTACACGCTTGGATTATAAATTTGATAAATAATATTTGTACGTATCGCGACCGCGTATCACGATAATGGATTGCCCGCCAAATTAATCTTAGGCAATTGGATCTATGGTAGACCTCAATGGTGCGCGTGTTTCACTTGTGTTTTTTTCAGGTCTCTACCGTTGCGATACCTATAAAAACTGACTCGGAAGATGTTAGCTGATTGACTGAGATGTTGCGATTGCTTAGAAAAAAATCGGTATCTGTTTTGGCGAGCTGTTTTTTCGCCCTTGTCGTCTTTAGTCCCTGTTAGGATTATTTGGTCGTGAATCTTTGATAGACTTTATTACACTTTCTCGATGATACAAACTCACATGCTTCCGCGTGTGGAGTAGAGAACAGAATGTTCGATAGAAGAGAAGAACGCGAGGCGAACGGGATCACCGTAAAACAAACAACGATCAGTCCGATAGATCACGCATTCTTACAGAGATGGCGCGAATACAAAATAAAGGTCGAGTATTAATTCTCAACAGTCCCCACTCCTGTCGAATTTTTCATACCATTCGCAAGCGTAGGACCTCGTAGGACCTCGGTTCCTAATTTTCCACCGAATTGGAAACTTGACCAACCCCCTGTCACCACTCCTTCCAATGAGCCCGAAGCGCGCTGGGCACATAGCGGGGGTGACGAGGCCGGTGGCGAAAATCCCAGCAGGTCAGACCCATTCGCAACTACTGTGACTAGAATTTTTAAGAGGTCTTTCGACCTTGTAACTTAGCGAGGGCTAAGGTAAATCATGAGTAAAATCGCGGACCTTCTAAATCACTTTATTACCAAGTGCCACATGTTGGGTGCACACCGGCCGGGCCTGCTGAAAAAGGGATAATAGCTCGAGGCTACAACGAAACGGTCGGATTGAGAAAACGAAAACTCGTAGATGGTTGTTCGTACCATAAAGTTATTTTCGATGGACTGTTCCGCGACGGAACATATTATATAAATAATACGCATAAACTAAATGATATACATATAATACAACATACAATAACAACACTACTATTACAGAATATTATAAATATAATTTGCAGAATAGACATAAATATACTGTAGGAAATGAATTTACAGATTATTATTAATAACTTGGACGCGTTTGCGCGATTGACTATGTTCGGCCTCAGTTTCACGTCTGATACTTCTGACCACGACAGATATCGTATAAACAATTGAAAATATTGAACTGTATATTTAGGTCACTATTGGGTCGCTATTAGACCAGTGGCCCAGCTCGTCGTGGGGCATTGAATCATATGGAGCCTATTATACGAGGACACTTGGTGGAGCCACCAAAAATTGTTGCCGATCTGGTGGACGGCATCAGCAACCGGCCGGGCAACATTTGGTGGCGCCGCCACCAGCCGGGGCATTGATTTGAATGTAGCCTATTAGACAAAGCCACCAAAGTTGCGCCACCAGAATCACGAAAACATGAACAATTGACGACATTGACGTTCAAATTACCACCACATTTATCGTAAAATGTTTATCGAAACGCTTGGTGGTACCACCTGAACCGATTCATAAAGCTGTTCAATTCGGTGGCGCCACCAAGTTGCCGATTAATTAAATGTGCCGAGACACTGGTGGCGCAACCAAGTTGCGTCACCAAGTGTCCTCGTGTAATAGCGGCCTTAGAATAACACACATAATGAGTGAACATAGTGTTTTATCTTTTCACGCGGACTCAAGTAGGAACTCGATAAACTACGTTAAAGGCGGGGACGGCGAACGCACGCGTCTCAACGTCAACATAAAGTACTA
Organism: Lasioglossum oenotherae; assembly: GCA_028455765.1. Classification (NCBI taxonomy): domain Eukaryota; kingdom Metazoa; phylum Arthropoda; class Insecta; order Hymenoptera; family Halictidae; genus Lasioglossum; species Lasioglossum oenotherae. The sequence goes on from CM052289.1 coordinate 8,285,131, forward strand.
TTTTTTTACATTTTTACCTCGTTTTTATTAGCTCGCTTTCTTGTCTGTCTATCTGTTTGTTCGGTACAAATTTTACAATTGATTTTAAACTAACTTCCCGATGAGCTAGAGACTTGAAATTTTAGACATAGCTCAGAACTGGATGACAATGCAACATTAAAAAAAATTTTTTTTAAAAAGCCTATGCGCTTAGGAAATATAAATTACTAGCTTTCCCCCGCCACGCGTTGCTGTGGCACAGTATTTTTTAAAAGCATATACGTATTGAACGTGTTTGTGATAATCTATTTCGTTCAATTCCATTTCGCTTTTCGCGTTGCTTTGTAGTTCTCTCTCTCACTCGCTCTTCTTAATCTCCTCGCTCTCTCTCTCTCTCTCTCTCTCTCTCTCTCTCTCTCTCTCTCTCTGCCTGTCTCTCCCTTTCTGTCTCACTCCCTTCCACTCTGTTTCAATTCCCTCTTTCTCTCTCTCTCTCTCTCTCGCTCGCTCGCTCTCGCTCTCCCTGTCTCTCTCTCTCCCTCTGACGGATGTCACATCGCTAGAGAAAAGACAGAGTTTTTGGAGAAGTTAGATAAGGTGCAAAATTAGAAGAATTTGCATACGGATGCGGATATACAACGTGCGTATCTATGAGTGTTACCCAGTTGGATTGTACTGAGCTGTGACTGTGAAATTTGATTTCGAAAATCGTGTGGTGCTACATCATCAGGCGTCCATTAAGGGGGCCGGCGCGGCCATTTGTGTGCCCGCACACATCGCTAAATTCGCATATACGTATATACAATTATAAGGTTCCCGATTTTTCGAAATTACGCTTCAGCATTGCAATGAGTAGTTGAAAAGTGGTCAATTATGATTCCTAAAAGTCAGCTACAGGCGGGTACGGTGCCCAAAATGCATTTTTTTACGTTATAGAGGAATAATTTGTAATATTCGGCGGACACAAATAACAATTCGGCCTGTCAGAAACAACAATACAGCACCTCGAGGTTTCGAAATTTTGCACTAGTAGCATGACAATCTCGTTCCTAAGTAGCACGGTACAAATGTTCCCATAGAATATGGCTGATAATGCAGGTCGTACGTTATACCGTTATACCGTTATTAGAGTAATTTATAATATTCTGCAGATATTGCCTGTCCCACACCACTGGTATTGGCCTGTCACGAGGCAACCGAAGTAAGAAAGACGTCAGAAGATAGCCGCTTCGCGTACCAGTGTTTTTGTTCAATAAATTTAGTGTTTGCATGGACGATGGACAATATAATATCGACCTGCATGATCAGCCGTATTCTATTCAAACATTTGTACCGTCCAACTCCTCGAGGTGCTGTATTGTTGTTTCTGACAGGCCGAATTGTTATTTGTGTCCGCCGAATATTACAAATTATTCCTCTATAACGTAAAAAAATGCATTTTGGGCACCGTACCCGCCTGTAGCTGACTTTTAGGAATCATAATTGACCACTTTTGAACTACTCATTGCAATGCTGAAGCGTAATATCGGAAAATCGTGAACCTTATAATTGCATATACGTATATGCGAATTTAGCGATGTGTGCGGGACACAAGTGGCCGCGCCGGCCCCCTTAATGGCCCATGTGGTCGCGTTATCGGTGACGGCAATCAAGGGAACTAATTAGGCGATTGTTGTCAGAGATTGGTTTGAGAAGTCGGTAAAGAAGATATGAGTGAAGTCGACTGTGCAGAATACTACTGTTCTGCATGTAAAAAAGAAGTGAAGAGTGTGGTTGTGCAGTGCAAGACTTGTGTACAATCCTTTTATCATCCGGGATGCGTCTCTAAGTATAAGGCCTATAAGGGCTAGGAATATATAAAGTGTGAAGGTCCATTCCATCAAATTGTAATAGAGAGAGATAGGATGGACGGGAAGAGGACGGTCGCTGGCAGAGAGAGGACTGGATCAGCTGGATCTACAGGATCATCAGGTAATACTTCGGGAAATACCAGCAAACAATCAAATATGGATATTAAAATAGACTGGCTGATTAAAACAGTGAGGGATATAAAAGACATGCAAATATAAAAATGAAAATAACATGCAAAAGTGAAATTAAGACGATGATCAAACAAATAATTCGCGAGGAACTAGTAAGCTTTAAACAGGATATTGAAGATTTAAAAAGAAGCATACAGGTGATCACCACAAATAGCACCACAAATAAAGCAGAGAATGAAATAAAAAGTTTTAGCGATGCAGCGAAAGATAAGAAGAAGGAAAGCATATTAATTGTCAAGCCGAAGAATGACCAAGAGAGTGAAGCGGCCAAGAAATTAGTAAAAGAAAAAGTTGACATGAAAAACTTAGGTGTAGGGATAACAAAAATTAAGAAGGGAGGCAAAGGGTCGATTATCTTAGGATGTGAGAGTGAGAAAGAGATAAAAAAAACTGAAAGACATAGTTTGTGAGAAGCTAGGTGAGGATTTTGAAATTGCAAAACCGAAGAAAAGGAAACCGAAAATAAAAATTGTAAATGTTAATGAAGAAGAAATGAACCTAAATGACGAAAACCTGATAGATGCAATACTAAAACAGAATGAAATTAATAGGGAAAAGGAAGGATTCCACATAAGAGTAGTTTAAAAAATTATTAAAGAGAGAAAGAATATCAATGAGCGAAAAAGAGAAGAAGGTTCGTTAATACTTGAAGTAGATAAAGCAACCCACGAGCGAATGTTAAATAAAGAAAAAATAAACATTGGATGGAGGAAGTGTTTTGTGTTCGACTACTACAATGTCAAGAGATGCTACAAATGTTGGGGATATTATCATATTGCTAAAAATTGTACAAGGCAAGAAACATGCTTCAAATGTGCAGGAAATCATGAAGCGAATGACTGCACGACAACTAAGAAAAGGTGCGTAAACTGTATTCACAATATTAAAATGTACAATCTAAAAATAAACGATGAATACGAGGCTGTGAGTGTAGAGTGTCCAACATATATTAGAGCTTTAGAAAAAGAAAAAAAGAGAACCGGCGGGGATTCTACAATATAGCAACCACAGAAGGAAGAAATTATGTACTTAAATGCTCAAAGTCTAATGGCTCATAAAGATGAAATTCAACATCAGATCATGCAGAGAATGAATCCACCGATCCTGGCACTGTTGGAGTCTAGATTGGTTGAAGACATTGAAGATAGCGAAGTGAATATTCCGGGATACAGTGTTGCCAGATGTGATGCCGAAAACAGGAACACAGGAGGAGTCATTTTATATATAAGAAACGACTTAAATTACGAAGTAGTATTAAGAGATAAAGTAATATCAAACTGTTGGTGTATTGCAGTGAAAGTGAAAAGTAGCCTGTATAGAGGAATGATCGCGTTGGTGTACCACTCGCCGAGTGCGTCTGACGGCGACTTTATAAGTTTTTTAGTGAATACAATGGACATATTATTGTTAAAAGATAAATATATATTGATAGGGGACGTTAATATAAATTTAATGGCTGACTCGTACTATACAAAAAAGTGAAAAACAGAAATGATAGGTTTAGGTATGAAGCAATACGTTGATAAACCAACGAGAATCACGAAAGACAGCAAAACATTGATAGATGTAGTTTTCGCTAATATTAATATAAATTGTAAGGTACGCGAGAAGCCAAAGATAACAGACCATTCGTGCATAAGTATTGAACTAAATACAAATAAAAGCGGTAATAAATATAGACAATATATCAGTAGGGATTATAGTAAATTTCATTTAAATGAATTCTTTAAGGCAATAGAAGTAAGATCTGCACATAGAAATGATTTGGAAATAAATATAAGAGCTGAGAGATTTGTATAGAATATAGTGAATGCATTAGATACGCTTGCACCAAAGAAGTTATTCCAAATTCCAAAAATATGGGAAGGGAAAAAGTGGTACTCAAAGGATATAAGAATAGTTGCTAAGGAAAGAGACGAAGCGTATGTAAATGCGATACACACGGGTAACGAGCAATATTGGCTACAATTTAAAATTAAAAGAAGTATGGTAGATAAATTAATTAGAGAAAAAAAGAATGAATATTATCATTATATGATAGACAAGAACAAAAATGATTCGGAAATGATGTGGAAACGCCTAAAGAAAGTAATAAGAGGAGAGGTAATGGGACTAAAGGAAATACATAATGTAGATTTTGAAATATTAGATAATATACAGAACTGGAATTTGGCTGATAAATTTAACTTATACTATATAGAGAGTATTAATGAAATAATTAAGTCTATCAAGCCTATAGAAGCGGTTAGTTCCAGCTAAAAAACTACCTACGGTATAGAAACTGCGGGAATTATAGAAAACTTTGAATTAACAAATGAACATAAAATAGGACAAATTATTATGAATTTACCAAACAAGAAAGGAACGGACGAAGGAATAAGTAGTGATTTATTAAAAGTAAGCGTTCACATTATAAAGGAGGAGTTAGTGAGAGTAATTAATAGTTCATTAAGTAATGGCATATGTCCCGAAGGATGGAAAATATCCACAATAATACCAATTCCTAAAGTAGGAAAACCGAAGAAAGCCAGTGAATATAGACCAATAAATGTATTACCAATTTATGAAAAAGTATTAGAGTTAGTAGTAAAAGATCAAATAGAAATATACTTAGAAAGCAATAATATAATAACAGAGCATCAATCGGGCTTTAGGAAAAATCACTCTTGTGAGACGGCAATTCGAGCCGTCATTGATGAATGGAAAATGACAATAAATGAAGGTGAGGTGGTAGGAGTTATATTTCTGGACTTGAAACGGGCGTTCGAAACAGTAGATAGGGAACGGCTATTAGAGAAGTTGTATGAGTATGGAATGAGAGGAAAAGTGTTAGAATGGCTGAGATCTTATTTAAGCAATAGAAACCAAAAAGTCAAATTTTATAATCAATGGTCCAAATGTATATCAACAGAGCACGGAGTTCCACAAGGGTCAGTACTAGGACCTTTGTTATTCTTATTACATATAAATGATATAGGACGAAACACCATCTTCGTTTTTTCCCACTTAGTTGAAAAGATCGAACCTGTGCGCTGTGAACATTCTTTCCTTATAATTAGTTTGAAAATTTTACGATCGAGATTAAAAAATTCCTACTATAAATGATATAGTTCAAATTTGTTCAGAGCAATTCAATATCAAAATGTTCGCAGATGACACAATTATATATGTAAAAGGGTGTGGTAGTGCGGAAGTTGAATCAAAATTGAACAGGGTACTTCGTATAATTAAAGCATGGATGAATATAAACAAATTAAAAATGAATGCTACAAAAACGAATTACATGTTAATCAGAAGTGTACGGAAAGAATTGAAGGAGGTTACTGTATTAAAATGCTTAGACGGTACGGAGATTAAACGAGTAGAAAGCACAAAATATCTCGGAATAATAATCGACAGTAAACTCCGATTCGAAGATCACTGCGACTACATAGTAAAGAAAATAGGAAAAAACTAGCTTTTTAAATAGAATAGGTAATGATCTTTCGAGTTATGCTAGATGTATAGTATACAAAACAATTATAGCACCACACTTCGAATATTGTGCAACCTTGTTAGTAGGTATGGGTGAAACACAGTTGACTAAACTACAGGTAGCGCAAAACCGTGTAATGAGAGTCGTATTGCAGTGCAACCGTTATACGAAAGTTGAAGGAATGCTGCAAACATTGCAATTTATGTCCGTAAAACAAAGACTATATTATAAGGTATGTATCTTTATTCACAAAATGGTAAAAGGATTGTTGCCGCAGCAAATATGCCAAAAATTAGTACAAGTAGGAGGTCGAACGAGACGGGCAACAGATATTTTAATTAAATACCGAAAAACAAGCAGTGCTCAAAAAAGCCTATTTTACGAAGGTGTGAAAATGTACAACAATGTCTCAACAGAAATAAGGCAATTTAATAGTTTACCTACATTTAAGTGTAAATTGAAAGAATTTATTCGTATTTCCGTCCCTAGCTTGTAAGTCAATCAGTGTATAAAATAGCTGAGAAAGCTACAATAAATCGATCAATCAATCTCTCTCTCTCTCTGTTTCTCCCTCTCCCCCCTCTCTCTCGCTCTATCTATCTGTCTCTGTCTCCCTCTCGCTCTCTATATCTGCCTCTGTCTATCTCTCCCTCTCTCTCTCTCTCTCTCTCTCTCTCTCTCTCTCTCTCGCACTCACCTACGTAGAAAGCTGCGGTTTGAACCGTTAGACGCTGCGTTTCTTCGGGAAGGTTTAGGAACAAACCGCATTCAAAAAAGTCTATTGGTTCAAAAGTTGTGACATCATTAGTGAAAAAAGTCAACATTTTCGCTCTCTTTTGGGCACGTTTCTGTTTATCAAATGGACTTTTTTGAATGCGGTTTGCTCTAATACCTACTCGAAGAAACGCCGCGTCTAACGGTTCAAACCGCAGCTTTCTACGTAGGTGAGTGCGAGAGAGAGAGAGAGAGAGAGAGAGCGAGAGAGCGAGAGAGAGGGGGGAGGGGAGAGGGAGGGGGAGAGAGGATGAGAGGGGGAGAGAAACAGAGGGAGAGAGCGAGAGAGCGAGGAGATCAAGAAGAGAGAGATAACCATAAAGCAACGCGAAAAGCGAAATGGAATTGAACGAAATAGATTATCACAAACACGTTCAATACGTACATGCTTTTAAAAAATACTGTGCCACAGCAACGCATGGCGGGGGAAAGCTAGTATACATATATATATATATATCCCCACCCCACAGCTGACCCGCTTCGCACCGAAGGAGCTCAGTGTTCCCACTGTGACGCGTCATCATTAGTGGGAAGAGTGCAAAGACGGGCTCTGCCGCGCAGCTTGGCGAGGGGCGCAGCGGTAAGGGGCTGGGTTCCCTGTTCCCGCAAAATATGGCAACTCTGTTTGGGACTCCGATCGAAAAATTACTGTATTTGACTATTTTGAGAGCGACAGAGCGAGTCCGATGTATACAAAATGGGGGAGACAGAGCGAGCGATCAATCAATTGCAACAATCAATTGCCATGGTCGGCGTAGTCGGCGTAAAAGTACATACATAGTATGTTTGTAGCAATACCTGTTACTACTCCTATAAACAGCGGGAGCCTCGCGTGAGTCGAAAAGTGTGTGAGTGTCATCCGCGAGACTAGGGAGCGTAGACTCATATTCAGAGGAGAGTCTACGGTAGATGGGAACCAGATTTTCCCGAAACTTGCAATATTTGGAGATGGCGTATCCAAAAGTGTTTTAGCAAAGCAGTAGCGCGCACTTCTCAAGATTTTCCGAGAAAATTGCATTAAAAATCAGTTTAGACGCGCGTTTTTTAACGAGTTCGCGTTAAAAGGTTAATAAGAAAATGAGTAGCCGAGGGCGTAGCGAGAAATACTAGTAATCGGTAGGTTGCTTGTTCGAGTACCGTTTCGGATTTTTTTTTCTTGAAATTGATACCTACCACAATTTTAAGCTTTAAAATCTATTATTTATAAGTTATTTTTATTTTTTAACTAGAATGTTTTTTATTTGCGGACGTTGGGAAATAAATCGAACATAAAAATAATACAGAATGTTATATGTACACCGTTTTGTATACATCGGACTCGCTCTGTCGCTCTCAAAATAGTCAAATAGCGCTTTGGGCCCACGAATGCTGAGAGTGGGCGTCTATGCTAGGGTAGTCTGACCACTCAGACGCTCCCTCCGTCCCTCCCGCCCCTCCCATTCGTCTTCTCTCGTACTCTGTTTACAAGTCACACTTACAATTAGTGGCTTCTCCTTCCATATGTCCGAGCAAACAGTCCACCTGTGCATGCCTGCCTTACTATGTACATATTATCTTTGCGCCCCACGTTTTTCGTTTTAAATCTTACAAGTATTTTCATAGCTATTAAAAATTCACAATCACAAATTTTCAGGACTATCGGTACGGGGTTAGGAATCTGTATGGGGCTAGAAAAGATTATTTTATACTTTGTAGTCCGTTTTTTAAACGTGGTGTTTTTTACAAATTTATTTTATATGTGTATATTTATGCAGTTAAGGTCGACCGTCATATCAAATCTAATGTGCTTCAAATTAATATAATACAAAATCTCAAAGGAACCGCTTGGTACTTTCTTTACTACTGAATTGAAAGATTCTAAATATTTAAACAATTTTAAAACTAAATGTTGGCGCATCAGGGTTAGAGTAAATTATAAAGTGGTATTCATAGTTTATTCACACACGATATATTTAAGTAAAGCATACACATAAGTAGAAATAATAAGACGGTACATACAATATCAACTGGCAAAACGCGGTCGCATGTCTCGACTGTTATAGCAAGAACGCAAGCACGCAAATAGGTACAGAACAACGAATGTTACGCGCGATGCAGCTAGCGAAGCGACGCGCTACGGCGGGCCCCAACATTACTCGCGGCGGGAATTATAACCCAATTACACTAAATATATAATTTATTAGAATAAAATTCAACACATATGTAAGTATTATCCGTCCGCCGAGAGTTGGCACGAGAAACTCGTAGGTACCACGTGACGCCCCTACTACGCGCTACACGTCTTCCACGATTGGCCGAATCGCTTGACGAAGACAGCAAACGAGCATCGTGAGTGTGACTGCAACAGAGCGATGTGGCGACGCCAGCTCAGAACATTGGCGTAACCCTCCTTCCATGATCAGAGTATTAAGGGGACCGGGCACTGTAAACGGCTTAAATCCAGTGGCGGATCTAACAATAAGGGTACGCACACAGTGGAGCCGACATCGGTCGGAACTGTGACGTCAGAGGCATCGGGCCCGACCTTTCAAATGTGTTTGTAGGCTTGTCTGTGAGACCCTTCTAGCTTCGACCGACGTCAACCGACAGGACCCCCGCCGCGCGCTTGTATTTCGGTGCAGCGTTCACATTAAATAATTTTCATGTCGCCAATTTTCAAGTATCCGTATTTTTAAG
>CM052289.1:8294176-8319736 GCA_028455765.1 Lasioglossum oenotherae
AGCGCAACGCCAATGGTGAATGTAGCGCCAGTAGTGAGTAGAAAAAAGGAACTACGTTGCCAACTGTTATACCGATCTAACCACTTAAATTACAGATATGATTAAATAAATAAAAAATTAATGTTCTAATAATCATTGATAATTATTTACAAAAAGGTAACACCCTCCGATCACGCTGATTTTTTAACATGTTGTCCAGGTCAGCACCCCGAATAATGTTGTAATGGTGTTACTCGTTGGTCATTGTTCATAAAAAAGTTATTAACAAAAAAAATTAATCTACTTTTTATATATTTTAAAAACACGTTTCACATTTTCTCCTAGGCAGATAACGTGTGTAAATTTTCCCGCAGTAAAATGATCAGGTTGCCAAGTTTAGAGGTGCACGTTTAGGCCCCTATACAGGAGGCTGGATGGTCCATTGCCCGATACGGCGCGCGTCACACTGTATAGGAGATGTTTAAGACAAGTCGTTGCTATTGAGTTGGAAGTTAGTAATAAAGTAATTTTTGAGCCCTGACTTCCTTGATTAGGTGAATTAAAATGATAATCCGGAAAATCTAGAAAATAGCACGTTTCGGTGCGTCCCTATCTTAAACCTCTTGCCTATAATAAATTTAAGGCATCCCAGAACCAAGGTTTTTGAAGGATTATTCATATCTGGTATTAATTTGACAATTGTCGAGACACGCACGTCGAGATGTTTCTAATAACGAGCAAAAAAATTAAATTTTGTTTATTAAAATCGTTTTTTATTGTTTAAATAAATGACTGTAGCGGCCAGCTGCACACAGTAAAATTAACATGCGCGGTGTAAATGCTGGAGAGGTTCTAGGACCCATGCGACAATAGAAGCTATTTTTGAGGAAACTATCGGGTAGAGTCATTAAGACATCTGCTAGGGTTGCCATTAGGTTTGTTAGCGGCAGTCTCAATAGTAAAAACTTAATGTAAAAAGGACCCGTACCTGAAGATGTAGAAGGCATGTTGAGGGTGTAGGGCCCCCTGGAAATTCCGCTACAAGGGCAAACTCGCGACACGTCACTCTCGTGAATTTCCCACTCCTTCGAGAAGTATTCACGAGAGTGGGGGTGCAAAGTAGCCCCACCTAGTGCGACAAAAATATATTTTGTCTGCACCTTCGCGTTCGCAAAAAGTTAAGAGACTTCAGTCTTAGGCGAACCAGCGAAGCAAGCAGTTCTCTCCAATAAATAGATAGTACGACAAAATACAAAATTTTCCTTCAACAGAACATTAACACCCTTCCTACATGACTATATTTATAATAACATCATATTGAGATTTCTTTCAATATAAAGAAGAAAACCCATTTTGTTTCATGTCTTTATCATGAACAGAACGAAAGTTATTGATCGAAAAAACAGGCATTTCGCGACACTGTGCGGCGGCCAGAGAATTACTACACATTGTCACGTTAACCTTTTTTTGGCGAGCAGGCGCCTTGCAGGCGCTGAGACCAGGCCGCGTGCAGGCTGAGTACACGCAGTTCGCCCGAGACAAAAGAGGGCTCGAAGATTCGACGATTCTCTCACGAAAACGAAAAGTTCGGGCGCCAGGTACCGCAAGGATGCCACACGAAACGCGGAACAATTCTCGAGCTCGGAGAAGCCGAGATCGAGAGTCGAATCTTCGAGATACGCGTATCGAAAGTGACGTCGCGACTAGGCTAGATGGTTCGAACACGGGAAAACTAGGACAGCCCTCTCGGCAGGACGGATCTCACAGGGAATCGAATAATTCGACTACGATATAGTCTCGAGCTGTTTATTGTAGCCGTCGTAATGATTACAAAATTTGCGGCCACCTGGCCGCGACCCGAGAGCCCGCACTCTTCATACAGAATAGTGAGTAGATTCTAGTCGTTCGTAGCGCGGTTGTCCTACAGTTCTCCCCCGCGACGATATCGCTAGAATTTATCGCCGTTTCTTTCGTGACAGGACTTCGTAAAAGCGAGGCGCAGATGATCGGCGAACTGCGAGACTGCCGCGATGACTTCCGCGCGTGATTCGCCCTGACGTGACGCGTACGCTAACAATCACGCGATCGAACGTCGACGAAAACAATACGATGTTCGGCGAGAAACACAGGATTCGAGAAATACGAAGATATCGAAGAGATTACTCTCACGAAACGCGACTCCTCCGAGGACACTCTTCTCGCACGCAATTTAAAGAGGAAAACTCTCTCGAAATAATCTGGAAACCTCAAAGCATTCCCGAAGTGAATGCGAGCGAATTATCGAGGACGGCACGGGAAGCGTTCGTCCTCTCGCGACGAAGGTCGAGCCGTCGCGCAACGAAATATCGAATGGATCACAAGTGCGACTTACCGTTTCTCGTGGCGTTTGGGATTTGCGATGATATTAATCCGCTCTCGATAGAGCCAAGGCTTGGCCGGACTTCAGGTGACGGGATAGGCGCCACGGGATCCACTAACGGGCACTTTTGTCCGCGGCGTAATTACAAGATTTCGCAACGCGAGTACAAGATAGCGTGTGTGTCCAACGATAGCCAGCGCGACAGTGATCCATCGATTTTCGGCCATCTAGCGGATCGAACCCGGCTCCCCCCACTCGACCGCTTTTCCGAATTGCCTATGGCGTGTTTCCACGGCGCCAACTCTATGGCACAGGAGCGTTCCATCTTTGCGTCCTAGGGCCCCGGACAGTCACGAAATTGGTCAAGGAGCCTATCGCTCTCTTGACCGGCGGAGGGGCTTCCTCTTCTTGGTTACGAGGGCACCGACCCCGGGGTAACTCTCCCTTGACGGGGCGAGACGACGTCAGGTCTTCCAGTCAGTCACATCGGACGAGATGTTTAAGAGAGCTATTGTCCTGGCGACGCCTGGTTCCTTCTGCACGTCCCGTATACAGCCCTGAAACTTGCCGTTCTCGGTACGCGCGACAGATGTCATTAAGAGGTCCTCGATAATATCGGAATCTCTTAGAGGAGCGCTCTCGAATCCTGTATCGATAACGTGTCCCGTTAGAGGGCGGTCCGGTCCTTTATCGCTCTCAAATATACGCGGAATTAACGGAGAAGTGACGTCGCAAAAGTTACAACGTCACAGTATTATGAATCTTTAGGATATGCAATCTGTCCCGCAAACAGATTTGCAAGTCCTACCGGTTCGCGTTCGTTCCATCTGTTGTCGGTTTTTACATCACAGGGAATGCGCGCGCGAATTTGTTCGCAGGTTTGGTCCGCATACAAACAAAACGGCGAATGTATGAACCTGCCAAAATTCATTGAAAAATTATTCCCATTTACTGATAATTATCGTTATGAATATTTCTGTAATAATTTTTTGTAATTTTATTCTGTTAAAATAATATTAAAAATTATTTACTTGTCACTTATTTAGCAGTTACATTTTTTCATTCTCCCACTAATTGTGATTTTTGGAAACAAACTTCAGTTATCTGAGAAAAGTGTTAAAAATCGTGGAAAAGCTGCGATTTTCGCGATTTTTAATTGTTTATAACTTAAGAAAATTTTGATTTCGATGAAATTTTCAGCATGCATTCACAGAGACCTGCAATACGCATTGTTCAAATTTTCGTTACAAGGGGATCAGAAGAAAAAGTTAAAAAACATTTATTTTCATTCCAAGTAATAGTAAAATTAAATAACAGTTTTTAATTATAACGTCTCCAAAAATTTATGTTATTTAGTCTCGAAACAGATGTATTTAAGACGTCTTATTTTCAGACGTTCAAACAACGTCCACGTTGGGACGTCTTTAAAACGTTCGAACGACGTACAATTTAAGTCAGAAGACGTTCAAACTAAAATGGAGGTAAAATTTACGTCTTTAAGACGTCGTGCGCTATCTGGGTTGATGTTTCGTTCCGTTCGCCATTCAGCGCAATGTTAGGCCGCTATTACACGAGGACCAGTGTCTCGGCACATTTAATGAATCGGCAACTTGGTGGCGCCACCGAATTGAACAGCTTTTATGAATCGGTTCAGGTGGTACCAGCAAGCGTTCCGATAAACATTTTACGATAAATGTGGTGGTAATTTGAACGTCAATGTCGTCAATTGTTCATGTATTCGTGATTCTGGTGGCGCAACTTTGGTGGCTATGTCTAATAGGCTACATTCAAATCAATGCCCCGGCTGGTGGCGGCGCCACCAAATGTTGCCCGGCCGGTTGCCGATGCCGTCCACCAGATCGGCAACAATTTTTGGTGGCTCCACCAAGTGTCCTCGTGTAATAGGCTCCATATGATTCAATGCCCCACGACGTGCTGAGCCACCAGTGGCCTCGTCTAATAGCGGCCTTCGGCGAAATGTTTAGGTTTGTACGAAGCTTCAGGGTGGACTTAATTAAATAGTATGGTTGTCGATATCACCCCTACCAAAACAAGTAGTTTATCTTGAAAATTGGCAAAATTACTGATGTTCGAAGTTCATATTTCGAAATTTCATACTTTTTCCCGGTAATGGTTTTATAAGAACAGTATGATAAATTTTTCAACATATTTTTTAGACGTCGTATACTAAACTAATTCTTCGTTGCGAAACTGAAGTCGTTTGGTCCATTCATAAAAAAGTTATTCTGATTTAAAGTGTGTGTGATCAGCTATGCTCTTAACTGTTTATTCAGAAAAGTTCACTGTAATCGGTTGATGCAGAAAAGAACGACAAGCATCGAACAATTTACCAATTTACGAAAATTCGTGAAACACTGCAATTTTAACCGCCGCGCCGTTTGTAGCTCACTAAAATTTTAAACGTAAACAATATTCTGAAAACATTGCAATTGGACGTAATTGCGGAGAAAATAGTACGTGAAGTTGGTTTTTACATCCATTTTAGGTGGATCTTATTGAAAATTTTCAAAATACGGTTTGTAAATATGTATCACAATTACAAATATGTACACAGGGTGTCTTACGCAATTAGAACAGGAGGAGCTGTGTCTCTTATACGATTAGAAATAGAGGAAATTGTTATACATGTAGATGTATAACCACCAACCAACTTATTATTCATCCGTATGACCGCATCCGCACTCCATGCTGGCACCTTTGCCTGTCAAAAACACTGAAAATCGCTCAACTTTGAACACTCGTAATTTTCAACTACTAATCTTCAAGGATGGATACTTGGGTTTTTGGCATTTTCTCGTTGAAATCTATGGGATCACATAGGAAAAAGACAAAAAGGGTATAGCCGGATAAGATAGTCAAAAATGCCCTTGAACCGAATTTTATTGACGATGTGCCATTCGATAGAGCACCAAGAAAAAACATATTGTGCAAAATTTCAACCCTGTATCTCGATCGGGAGGGTAGTTGTGGGGTAAAATCGAAAATCAGTTTTTGGCCTATTTTCCCTAGTTAATGACGTTTAGAAATTCTGAAAAAAATCTGACACATGTCAAGAACCCAAATACATACTTTGCAATTAGTTTCAGATTTTTAAAATGAAAATCCTGCTTGTAAAAAATCAAAAACCTCCAAAAAATCGAAAAAATTCAAATTTCACATGGAAGTTCTAGAGTGTCCACATTTATATTTTTACAGTAGCAGTATATTGTTATAAGTATTGTTCATGATTTTTTTCAGATTTTTCGGTTTGGTGCGCCGTTGTTAAAAAAATAAAAATCGATTTTTTCGACGTTTTTTCCGCGAAGAACTAAGCTAACCTTAAAATTGTTACGTTCTATTTATTCTGTAAGTCTATCAGGCTCTGATAAACCTTGAGCATTCTACAGAAGTAATTAAAAAATTAAATCAACTTAATTAATATTTCTACAGTATAAACATTATATCTAGAAATATCAATCACGTTTCCATCAGTTCAGTTGGCTCAGCGCGTTAGGGAGACTGAGTGGCGCAGCTGAACGGAGAGCATCGGTTTGTTAGTCTCCCGTGATTAATTTGCGATTCCGCGATAAAGGCGGGTCGGCGCCTCTCACAAGTAGAGCGAATTTAACAGTAAGATCTGTGATTGCTAAAGTGAGCAAGAAAGTGCACTACTAACAGTGGAATATAAGAAAATAAAACTGGCGCCTCTGGAAACCTGGCGCAATGGAACCCGGCATGCCTCGTGGGTCCAAGCGCGGCATGTCGCCAGAGGACCCAGACAAAGAGAACGAGCCTCCACAACAAAGGCTAACCCCCAGAGAACAAAAAATTCCTAAACTGGACTCAATTCAGTTAGGCCTTTTATACAATAATTTGTTAAAAGAATGCAGGCCGACCAGCAAGTCGAAAATAGCACCTAACCTCAACAAAGCAAGAGGAAACAAACCACTAGCGCCCCTACCAGCAGTACCATCATCAAGCACCGCTGATGACAACTTTTCATCACCAGATGGAAACTGGGACTCTCCAAAAAAAACATTAAAAGCTACCCAGAAGACCCAAACAACAACAAAGGTAGTAGCAGATGACAATACAAACATTTATAACATACCACCGGACGATGACTCGGTGGAATTGGATAATACACCATCCAATCCTAAAGTTACACCCTCAACTACTAAAGATACGGATTATGTTTCCACCAAGAAACACCCAAAACCGCCACCGATCATTGCCATACACACTAAACTAACAACGTTAGTAAAGATAGCCAGAGAACTTGAGATCCCGAAAGAAGATTTCACCCTAAGACAAGTCAGTAACGACCACCTCAGAATATATCTGAACAATATTGAGAACCACCAAAAAATGATGGAAAAATTAAAAATAGAGCAGATCCAACACTTCTCGTACACTCCAAGGAGCCTCAAACCAAAATCTCTAATTATTAAAGGCATCAGAGGAGACTTCAGCATAGAAGAGATAACTGAGGAACTCAAGAGCTATAACCTTCCACAGGTCAATATCATCAAACTAACCAAATTTAACTTTGACAAGTCTCAGGACAGCAGATACCACCACCTAGTCCAACTCTCAGCAGACAGCAAAACCAGCGAGATTTTTAAAATCAAATCACCAGCACATCAAAGAATCAGATGGGAACACCTTAAAAATTGCATTCCAATGCAAAAAATGCCAGAGAATAGGACACGCTAGCCAGAATTGCCACCTCAACTACATATGTGTAAAATGTGCGCAATCCCATGAACCGGGAAAATGCCCCATAGCCACAACTGCAGATAAGTCGCAACTTAAATGTGCTAACTGCAAGCAAAACGGACATCCAGCCTCCTATAAAGGATGCCCGTTTATAAAATTCGCAATTGAGAGGAAAAAAGCCCAAGAGGCACATCAAAATAGAGCAACAGTAGAGAAATTAGACAGAATTTACACAATGGTAAACAAAAACATCTTCTACGCTCAAGCAGCAGCGCACAGACCAACAATAACTAAACATACAACCAGCAGCTTGTAATTGAAAGGCTCACAAGTGATAGATATGAACACTTCAACATCTCAAGATCCCCAGAAAACAACACAGAACAACAAGCAACCGAGCCAAGCTGGATACAAGATTTTAAAAAGGAAATATCTGCACTTATATCAAGCCAAATTCAAAGTCTAGCGGCACAAATAGTCACAAACTCAAGCAACATAGAATTCATACTAAATGCATATTGTACTACATAAAAATTCAACTGCCCACCTCAAAACCATCAGATAAACGTTGCCTCAATTAACGTCAACTCAATAATCGCCAACACCAGAATATTAGACCTGCTACAGTTCATAAAAGAACATAAACATGACGCCCTCCTGCTCACCGAAACGAAGCTAACGAAGCCACAAAAATCTCTATATAATAAGTATATACGCCAAGTTTGATAATAGAAAGTTATTCTACTACGAACTACACAACTTGTTCAAGGCGCTAGACCTCCACAAAGATAGCAATTACTATATCATAGCTGGTGACATTAACGCCAGACGAAAGGCATGGAGTGATAGGATAGATAATCAAAGGGGTAGATACATGAGACAGTGGGAAAACGACCTGGGAATTACCTACAAGACCAAATTCATAACCTCAACAGACCCAACCTTCAAACCTGCCAACTCCTACCTAGACATTTTCATCATTGATTCCAGACTAGCAGCCCTCGACGACCTTAACGGAAAAGCACAAACCTTACCATATGACAGTGACCATGCAGCAATTACCCTCAAAATTGACCTAAGTACCCACTGCACCCCTCTCTGGACTGACACCCACAATAATCAACGCACCAACTTTAAAATAGCTAATCGGAAAAAGTACAGCAAATTCCTAAACAAGAATTACACTATGCAAATTCCTACCAACCGCAACCTCTCTATAGAAGAAATTGACACCAACCTTGCACTCATTCACACAGCCATCGCCTCAGCAATTGACACTACCATTCCTAAATTCAAGAACAACAACAACACACAAAGATACCTGAACCACAACATACGCAAACTACTTAAAGCCAAAAGCTTCCTACTATCACTAATTCACAATCTACATAAAACAACTCCTCACACATACCACCCTCTATACTCATTAGCAAAAACAACCCTCAAAAACACAAAGAAAGCATTATACCTTGAGCAAATGCAACCTAGAGAAAACACACAAGACAAACGACACATACATTTTCTCAACCCCCAAAGACAAGCTAAATATAATCGGAGCAGCATTCGAAGCTATCAACTCACCACACAACCTTAATGTAAACTCCCGCCTCAAAAATATTGTTGACAACGTAGCAGAAAACATAAAAAACTAGAGGGTTATTGTTGCTCGCTCGCTTCGCTCGCTCGCGAGTAGGGTTGGTTTTGCTCGCTCGCTTCGCTCGCTTCGCGAGCTTGCGGGTAGAACTGCTCTTGCGAGAGGTTAGTGGTACGCATGGCTAGTAGGGCCTGCAGCTATTAATGTTTTTTATTTGGTGTGTGACTCTCCAAGAGCCACACAAAGAACTTCCCGATTCGTTAGTTGCAGTATATTATTATCATTATTAAGTGTACGTTTTAAGAAGATTATACGTTTTCAGGGAAATTCAATAGTTTTCTACTTATCAAAACGTTTGCTATATGGCGTCGCATTAAACGCACATCGTAGGCTTGTTGCTCGCTTGGTTCCTTGTTATAGCATACTAACGTTGCAAAATAAATTGTCTTAATTAGTTTTTCGCAAACGATACAACTCCTCATTATCCGGGTTTGCAGTATTGATCTTGGTTTTCTTCGATACTGTTAATTTAAATTGTCCCAAAATATATAAACCGCTCAATTTTGAAACTCTGCTCAGTGCTACACACAACATTTGTAAAGTTCGTTTTTCTAATGTTTTAAAATTCAAACATACTTTTCTCGTATGTTTGTCCCTGACTTTTATGAATCGTAATCGCTTCAGCAGGAACCACTGGAAACTGACTACGTTTGATTTGATATTTTTCCTCACTCGACATATTTACATGATTCGATATTTTTATTATTGGTGTTAAATGTTGATGAATATTTGCATTTTTCATATAATCACGATAACGAGTTCATACTTTCACTCCTACTCTGGCCAATTGAAAATCTAACCACAATATAGACGGAATTTTAGTAATTTCTTGAAAAGTAATAAATTTTAATATGAATTTTGGTATTTCGATCGACAATTATTTGAACTATAATTTGTGGTATTGGCGCACTGGTTCGATCAATTTTATAAATATAGCATGTGTGCAAAATATTACATGAAATTTAGTTTAAATTTTCAACGTTTCGGTCTATATCCAGACCATTTTCAAGAAAAATATAAATTTCCGTATTGCGTCTGTAAGGACAAATGTAATATGTGTAGTTAACTGAAACTATTTTCTCAAATAGAACATTATTAAATTTTTAAATAAACTTACATGCTTATAACAAGTAATTAGATGAAATTATCAAAGGTTATGTAATAACGTGTTGCTTCCATGTTGGTGACATGTGGACTGAAGTGACCGTGAAAGTTTGAAATGAACCGAATCAAGGAAAACAATGGATCATGGTATTGGCCAAACCATTATGGCGCCAAAATATGAATCTTTTCGCACGTCCAAGCAAACTGCGGTTATTAATATACCAATCTAGGATTGGTAATAGCTCAATCTACATTCAATATATTGTGTTTAGAATAACAAAATTTCATTATTTGGAAGGTGATTCATCATAAAGACATTACTGTCTCAGTAATGCCGCGTAATATTCGTGTATTGAAGGTGTTTCATACCTGAGATTAACGCTTTGATGTTTAATCATGTGAATCGTTTCCAAAAGAACTCTACGTTGTAAGTTGGATTCTTTATCTATAATTTTGGTATTCGTAAAGTCAAAAGTGTGATCAAATTCGATTGAATGCTTCGTCAAGGCAGTGTGTTGCATTGGAGGTGAGAAAATATTGAGCTTGTGTTCCCTGATTCTGCTTTCTAAATGTCTACATGTTTGTCCAATATAAGATTGGTTACACCCTTTGCATGGTATTGAATATACTAAATTACAGCATTTCAATAACGGAACTTTATCTTTTATTTTTGGAAATAAGTCTTTTAAATAATGTGGTATTTTATAGATTGTATGTATACCTGCTTTTCTAAAGATTCTTTTGATATCTTTTGAAATGCCTTTAATGTAAGGGATGACTACTATATTTTTTGAATTTATCGGACCAGTCTCAGCAATTTTTTTCTCTTTTTGTTTTTCTTTTAACCAAGGATGGTAAATTTCAAATATTCGTTTCTGGATAATATTTGAAACGAATGTAACTGGATATCCGTTTCGTTTTAGTACATTCTTAATTAAAGACAGATTGTCAGATCGAAATTCAGGGTCTGCCAAGAGGACAGCCCGATCAATTAAACCTTTGATTAGACCTATTTTATGCTGTATCGGGTGGTGGAAATAAAAGTTGACATATCTCCCTGACCAACTGTTCTTATGGAACCAATTTGTTTTAAATTTGTTTTCAGTCTTTATAACTGTAGTGTCAAGAAAATTTAACCTTGAATCAATTTCAACTTCATGGGTGAATTGAAGTCTAGGATGAAAGTTATTGAATGTATCAAGAATAGTTTGTAAGTGTTCAAGTTTAACACAGGTAATAATGTCATCAACATATCTTTTATATAATGGCAATGTGAAAGGAAGTCTAGAAATAGAAATGTTTTCCAATTCTTCCATAACCAAGTTTGCAATAACCGGAGAAATGGGAGAGCCCATTGCTGTGCCAAAAATCTGCTTGTAATAAACATTGTTAAAACTGAAGACGTTGGCCTCCAAAATAAATTTAACTGCAGTTAAAAATTCATTACGTTTTATAGTGGTATAGATCTCAATTTCATCCCAACGTTTCTCAAGAACCCGTATTGCTAGATCAATTGGAATGTTAGTGAACAACGCTGTTACGTCAAGAGACACTAACATTTGAGATTCATCAGTGATTTCAGTGTTTCTGATTTCATCGATGAATTTCCAACTATCTACTGTATGGTAGCGAGTCTTGCCAACTATATTTTTTAGTATGTTAGCAAAAAACTTTGAGATTTTGTATGTGGGCCCACCAATTGATGATACAATGATACGCCAAGCTAAATTTTGTTTGTGTGTTTTGGGTAAGGCGTAGGCTTTAGGTACTACAGCATTGTAAGTTTTTAATTTTTTTCCAATGTTAATTTCTAATTGTTTCTTATTGACAAGCTCGGTAATGATAGAATTGGATTTTTTTTCATAAGTACTAGTGTATTCAAATTTACTGACTCTATATGTTTCTCTATATGTTTCTCAATTTAATCTCAGTTAACAAATCGTTTTGGACTGATTGTTTTTTTAAAGATTGTAATATAAATTTTTTTTTATACTTTCATCGATATTCTTTGAAAATGTATTCTCGGGAGTAGAGATGATTAACTCACTCTTGCATTGGGATAATTTTCGATTATTGTATGCGGAAACATTAGCGTAAGGTACAAAAAAAAATTATTTTATTTTATATTTATTTATTTTTTTAAAAATTAAAAAAAAATTTGTTGTGTAATTACGTTTGTTTCTTCGGTGGAAACTTTCCGTTCTCTCGTATAAATTGCATTGTTGAATGAACTTTTTTCGAAAAAAACTAAAAAACTCCTGGACGAAAGTGGACCAAAATCTAATCAGCTCTAAGTTACAGCGGGGTACATCGATTGCATCATTCATCATCCTGATCGCGTTGTTACTTTTTCTGAAAACGTTAACGAAAAATTTGATTACATAGAAACGGACATACGCACACACACACACACATACGGACATTTTGATAAAAATAGTCTAAAATGACTCCAATGACCATGAAACGTGAAGATCTGCTAAAAAATCGATTTTCGATTTTCGTTCTAGTTTCGTCCTGCATCGACCGACAGGACGGCCCTCGTTTTGGAAACTCGGAGTTTATTGTACCAGCATTTGCTGGCCGTTCCCGGGGTTGTTCTCTATAGAGAGGTTATGACAGGTCATTACTATTGAACTGGAAGTCGACACTTTCTCGGACAACGCGTGTTGACACAGTAAAAAATTATGAATTGGACACGCTAAAAACAGCTTTCTGAAAAATAGCTTCGCTGTCGATCGCCCAATAATGACCCGTCCATTTGCATGCCCAATGTTTTATTGCACGTGCCGATAGCCGCTACGCTATCGTACGTCGCACAGTGGTGCAAAACCCCCAAGACGTGGCAATAATTCGTTTATTATAGCAAGGTAATTTCGAAAAATCTATGTGTATTCAAATACATTGCAGTATTAATACGTTACAGTATTAATGCAACGATTGTAGATTATAATAGAACCTAAGCACAAACACTGACATTGGAAACAACTGCGACATACACTATTGAAGGAAAAAATTTTTTCTTATTTGTTTGTTGTTTTTGTCTATATGCACTCCTTGATTTTAAAAAATTACATAGTGTAAATATTATTCAGTGCGGTGAGTACATTACTTTAAATTATAAAAAATGCAAAGCTAATCATTAATTTTTTTGTATACATATTATTGAGACCCTATGGGTGCCACTGATTTTTATTTGGTTATAATCCAAAAATTTGCGACTTTATGTTACTTTTGCACAAATAAGGTCACAATGGTTTCAGAAAGTGCAAGATAAACGATATTTTCGAATCCACATTTATTAAGCTTAAGATTTTTAATACTAAGAAAATGAAAACACTATCCGAATACCCAAAGTCACAAGTTTTTCATTAAATTATATCATAGTAAAACGATAAGAGTATTTAATAAAAATGATTTCAGTTGAGAAAATATTTGTGTTCATAGTTTATTTTGCAATTGTTTTAAACAAGTGCATTGCTATCATAGAACCAGAAAATTGAAAAAATGAAAATTATGATAAAATATAGCCCCAAGTGTCCTCTTTATGGACCCGTTTTTAAAAATACGGATACTTCAAAATTGACGACGTGAAAATTATTTGAAGTGAACGCTGCATCTTCCTACATCAGACAAAAATCAAAATCATTTTATTTTCCTCCTACACCATCCGGCGTCGAGGCCCCATGGGGTTTGTCCATTGTTACCCTTCTCGAAGTACCTGAAAAAGGTTCGGCTAGAGTGGACCTTATTTTTTGACCAAAGATTTTTTTCCCGGGCACCCCCCCAGAATTGTGACAACTATTGAGAAAATGATTTGGAAAAAATTTGGGACCGATTGGATCATGGGAAACCGGCGCTCAACGATTTTGAAATTTTTTTTTAAATCTTGACATAAATATACATTGTAATATATCGTTGAATTTGTCTTTTTTTCTCTGTGAGAATCCATATATAGCATAATCAGTTGTTAATAGAAAAAACATCTGTGACCTTGAAAATTTGAGAAAATGACCTTGAAAAAATTTTTTTCTCTGATGCTATATTCACCTCCTTATATACTACAACTTTTGTTTGAAGAGTTGTTTCATATATACATAACTGACAGAGATATAATAGAGTTTATTTTAAACGTTCGTACACTGAGAAAAAAATCCTGTCGAAACAAAAAAGATATATGTTGATTCAATAAGATGTACTATTGAATAGTGCCAATATCATATGAACTTATACTAATAATTAATACTATTGAATTTCAATAGCAAAACTCACTTCCGCCAATCATATAAGACAATAGCTTGACCATTAATGTTTTCAAAAAGGTAGATATGGCCTCAAACCAATTCCAGTATTGACTGGTGAATAATATTTTGCATTTATTTCTAACCTATTTATTATTAATTCATAATTTTATGAAGTTAAATGAACATAATCTGTAATAAAGATAACTTCGCTTTTTGTTCTATGCAAATACTCAGACGATTACGTAAATCGATGTATGCATTAAAATATGAAAAGAAATTTTTGAATAACATATACATTTATTTGGTCCAAGTAAACGTTTTATCGATTCAGCAAGAGTCAATAAGCTATGTTATAGTCTGAACTAAACATGCTATTGAATAAATCGGAAAAGCTATTCAGTAAAAAGAAATACCGACAAATAAATAAATATGATATTGATTTAATTGAAAATGTAATCGATTCAACTAAAAAATTTTGTTTAATAAATTAACAAAGCAACTGATGGAATAAAAATCGTATTAAATGAATAGAAAAAAATATCACACCAACTAAAAATGATATTTCATTGTTAACTGATCATAATAAACTATAATCAAGTATAGTCATGTCAATTGTACGTTTATTCACCCAGAGTATATAGTTCATGAATGGAACAGCGTTCACGATTCATGTAACCAAATTTGGATTTGTATTGATAATTGTTAGGGCTGTAAGAATAAATATACAGTTGACGAGATGTTGTGTTCTTGTTGCATAAATGGGAATGCATTTCAAAGTGGGTTCTTTTTTCAAAACAAAAAATATTAATTTCAATGAATTTTATTTTTAACAATAAAAGAGAGTTATACATATCCATACATTTACAAGTTTTATGCGTATTAATTTAAGGTATCTTTGGAATGTAAGTATCACCCGCAGCGACGACATGAATATTAAGTGGAGAGAAATCAATTATTTGTGTTTGAAGAATAAAGCCCCAAGAATCTGATGATGAAATTAAATATGCATAATAATGATCGACAAATGTTATAATCTTTAAAATCTTGAAAACGAAGTAAACTTTACGATAAGAATCAGTCAAAATATATTTTATTTGGCCAACACGGTCACTTTCATTTATTTTAATTACCATATGTGGTTTATATTTTGTGCCGTTAATTTGTGCCCAAGACACAGCCTTTAAGCTTGTAACTAACTCTGTAGGTATGACTGATTTAAAATCATCATAATCTTTTACATTTTTTAATATATCGCACATAGTAGGCCCTACATCAAGACGCTGACAGAAAACTTAGCGAGAAATAAATCTGTAATTAAGAAGTAATTGCTGCTTAATCGCTAATGTATATGATGGGTTACATCGAGATGTTATAACTTTAGCAGTTGCTTTCAATTCTTTATGTTTTGCTTCGAATCGGGCACTTGACATATACTTTATAGGACCTGTGGTTAATGTAGTAATATATGATGCTTGAATTTTAATTGTTCCTGAAATACTTGACAATAGAGTTTGTGGTGTTCCGTTATTAATTTAGTCAACGTGTCAATGTTTTTTCATTTACTTTGCGACACATGACAATTGAAACTATTTTGCGAAGAAATATATAAATTTCCCACAGTTCATGTTTTCTTGGGACCAGGTCGCCAATCAGTAAACCAAAATAATAAAACAAAACATGCCATCTCAGATGCTGAACAAATTATGTATCCCTTTTTTAAAGAATCTGCCGTTATAAGAGTTGGAGTATTTTGAGATTCTTGGGATCCATAATCAAAGAAACGAATTCGATGATTTAATATTTCGAGTGAAAATATTTTTTCATCGACAATAAACCTTTTCAATATTTTTCCAATTTCATAGCGGCAAATTCCTTCAAAAATGTCGTGCATTGGGTCAACTGAAATATTTATTACAGCGTGGAAATTTTTGATCGAATTAAAAGTACACTCTTCGTAAACGCCTTTATCGAGGTTTTTTGCATTTCCTTCGTAATTTTCAATTGTTCGTATTAATTGAACATCTTCAACGACTTGAGATCGTTGCATTTTTTTATCAGCTTCGCAAATTCGACGCGAAAAATTGCAGTTAAAGCTCTTGCTGAAGCCGAGGATCGTATTAAGACCCAAATTGTTACCAAGAATATGCAATAAAACAAAATTAATTTTCTTTTTCGTGTTTTTTTATAGAAATTGTAATACCAGTCGTTTCGAGTTCTTTCAATTGTTCCACAATATTAAAGAATATTGAATTATTCTCACACTGTTTATGGTTTTCAGAATTATGCAATTGTACAAGAAATATATTCTCAAGCTGACTGGCGTATTGCTCAGGAATACAACCAATAGTGCAATACACCACGCCAAGTTTATGCAATCCTCGATGGGTTCCCAGTGGGTTGTTTATTTTTAAGTGATCAAAATACAGTATTAACGGTAAAACGACGTTATCGTATTGTTGCTCGATCGACTGCCACAATTCACCTTGCAAGTATGAAGTAAACGATTTTGTGCGTTTTGCATTTCCCATGTAAGATATAAAACAATCATAAACCCCCGGTAGCTCTAAAATATTTTGCAATATTTTTTCAGTGGTATAACACTGATGTTTAGATATTTAGTACACATCTGACGTTTATTATTTACTCGTCTCGAAGCTAAGGTCATATTATTATTATTATTATTATTATTATTATTATATATACGGACCGAGGTCCTTTTATACAAATGTATACAGTTTTTACAGTATAAATGATATAAACAGAAAGAAGACATGACAAAAAAAAAATAACAAAAAAAGTCTTAACCTAAGTCTTAATTAAAATTTACATAAAAATGGACCGCGCGAAACTAAACAAGTACAGGTAAGATTAACAAATAGTATTGCG
Source organism: Lasioglossum oenotherae (assembly GCA_028455765.1). Classification (NCBI taxonomy): domain Eukaryota; kingdom Metazoa; phylum Arthropoda; class Insecta; order Hymenoptera; family Halictidae; genus Lasioglossum; species Lasioglossum oenotherae. Next base: position 8,311,119 of record CM052289.1, read on the forward strand.
CAATTTTGTTTTGAATGCCTGTAACGTGCCATTAAAAAAATCGATATTGTTATAAAAGCTGTTAGAGCAAGCAATAATGCGATTTAATGGATTTATTATTCCATATGAGGATTTGGATTTCATTGTTTGAAATCCTGCTCTCGTTCTCAAAACACGTTCAGGTACATAGAAATTGATTTGCCTTAGGAGTGAGGGACAATCTATATTATTATTAATCAAATTGAAGATAAAGCTCTGGTCGGAAACTGTTCTACGATCGGATAATGTTTCAAGGTTGACTGTGTTTAATATCTTTGAGTAATTATGATCAAAGAATGACATTGGGTTGTTTGTCATATATGCACAAAACCTGAGGAATTTATGCTGCACTCTCTCAAGCATAACTTCATATTTAACGCTTTTCGGAGACCATATAGTTGAAGCATATTCTAACTGGGGACGGACAAGGGTAATATATAGCAACTTGAGTGTATGGATTGAATGAAAATCTGTGGAAAAACGAAGTATGAAACCGAGCATTCTTGAAGCGGAGTTGACAATGTGATAAAAATGGTTGGAAAAGTCTAGGGTAGAGGAGAAGTGAATTCCTAAGTCATTAACTTCTGTTATTGAGGAGAGAATACAGTCATTAAGACGGTAAGGATATATAAGAGGTACTGAACGACGGGAGGACCGCATAATATGACATTTTTTAATGTTAAGATCCATACCGTTCCTGTGACACCAGTCGCAGAAACGATCTAGGTCTGACTGTAATCTGGAAGCATCATCTAGGGACGAGATGATGTTAAAGATTTTTAAATCATCTGCAAATAGGAGAAAATTACAGTGTTGAAAAATGGTGGTTAAATCATTAATGAATATTATAAATAGTAGAGGCCCCAGGTGGGAGCCTTGTGGTACTCCGGATAGAACAATTACTGGGGATGATAGGCGACCGCCTATACGTATAATTTGTACCCGGTTTTTAAGGTAACTTTCTAGCCATGCCAATAGATTACCCTTGCAGCCCAAAGCAGAAAGCTTATCGATTAGAAGGGAATGATTTACAGTGTCAAAAGCTTTATAGAAATCAGTAAATATTGTGTCAACTTGTAGATTGGCGTCCAAAGCGGATGAGACAAAGTTGCAGTACATTGCTAGGTTTGTGGTTGTTGATCGCTTATTTACGAAGCCATGTTGCTGTTCACATATTGAGAGAGAGACAGAGCAATATAACTTTTTAGAGACAATTTCTTCAAAGACTTTGGGCATAACACTAATGATACTTATTGGTCTAAAGTTTTCAATATTAGATTTGTCACCGCTCTTGAAAATGGGTGTAACCAGACTGGATTTCCAACGTGTGGGGAATATACCTGATTTTAGAGATTTATTAAAAATTATCCAAAGTGGCCGAGATAAAATAAAGCTGCACATTTTGAAAAATAAGGGAGGGATGCCATCTATTCCAGGCCCTTTATTGATATCGAGTTTATCTAACATCATATAAATCTCACTAATGTCTATATCAATGTCAGAAATACAGGGGTTACAACCATTTTCTGTGGTATTGTAATCAGTAGTGTTGTTTCGGTATACAGAACCAAAAAACATACCAAATAAATTAGCAATATTGTCATCACTAGAGGCCACCTTTTCTTTATAATACATGTTGCTTGGTAGACTAGATGCTTTTCGCTTAGAGTTCACAAAACTCCAGAAGGATTTAATATTATTATGAACTGATAGTTCAGTTTTGCGTACGTATAAAGAATAGCAATGTTTAGCAATCCTCTTACATTCGGTTCGTAAGTTGACAAAAGTCAGATAGTCACAAAGTTGAGAACTCATTTTAAAGACTCTGTGAGCCTGTTTCTTTTTACGAATTAACCTAATTAAGTTTTTAGAGAACCATTTCGGATAAGTCGAACGATTACAGTACATTTTAGGAACATAGTTTTCAATCGCAAAATCAAGATGGTCGTATAAAATATTCGTAGAATCATCGACGTTTGTATTAGCTAGCAAAACATCCCATTCAGTATGATTTAAGTAGTCGATTATACTTTTGTAATCACCATGTTTGAAGTTGTAATAGGAGTATGAAGTATGCTGAGTATTTATTATGTTTTGGAGCTTAATCGATATGTATAGGGCGGGATGATAATAATCACATTTTAAAATAGACTCAGTCGAGCACATAACACGTGTTGACGTGATATTAGAAAAGATTAAATCTAACGTGTTTCCGTGCGAATTTAAGACATGGTTGCATTGTGATCCATTATAATAGTTAAAGGTTGAAGAGAGAATTCCAGCAGATGCAAATTCATTTGTGGATACATTTGAATTTGCTGGAAATGCGTTTGAGCCAGTCCAAGTGACTTGAGGAAGGTTATAGTCGCCACAGATAATGTAATTACAGTTCAAATTTCTGTCCAAAACATCGGAGATTGCAGAGCAATGTGCACTATATAAGGCCTCATTGCTTGTCGGAGGCAAATATGCAACACCAATTATAAGGGCCGGATTAACAGATGTGACTTCAACAAATAAGTGTTCAACATTTGAAATGGTAGTGATAATGCTACTACTGCGTAAGGTGTTTCGAATCGCAATGAGAACGCCGCCACCTCTGGAGTATAAACTTGTTTGTCTAGATCGGTCGCAACGGTGAATGGTATAATTACTTAAGCCTAGTTCGCTGTCATTAAAACTATCGGTAAGCCAGGTTTCAGTTAAGATAATGACGTCGTATTGAGGTGTCGAACAGGCGACCTCTTGCTGTAAATCAGTCAATTTCGTGCGTAGACCTCTAACATTTTGATAATATATCGACAGGTGACGGACTAGTTTTTTGAATCTTGACGGTTTTTCGTAACAATCTTAGGAGTACCGTTCACATATCTAATAGTCTTGCCTTGATCGTTCATTTCACGTAATTTCACCCGTAAATCACTTAAAAACGCACGTTGCTTCACTGTAGAGTCGTTGGATATTCTCGCAGAACCAGAGTAGTTTTGTTTGTTTTTGAGGATCTTTCTCGGGATGCTCGGTGAATTAAAAGAGATGCAGAGAGGACGAGGTTTACTGGAACTTTTTCTTCCCAGTCTTTTAATAGAAAAATTACCGATGGTTTCGGTGACCTCAGTCTCGCGCAATAAATTCTTGACTGCATCGATGTCAGAAGTAGTGTCGGTCTCAGTCAGATTAAACAAAATTATATTATGCGATCTTCTGTTTCTTTCCGCCAGCTCTTCTATTATGTCCTCTTCAGAACAGTTCGATTCCAAATTAGAAACTCTTTTATTTAAATCTATTAAAGAGTTGTTTAGTAAATCAAGATTTGATTGAAAATCCAACAGGTCATTTTCTAGCTTGGAGAATTTAGCACCTAGCTCAGTCCTCAGCTCATTTTCAAATTTGGAGAATTTGGCGTCAAGAAGTTGCTCGATTTTATTCAGAAGATCATCATTTGGTGACATGACAATGCCTTGAGCTGATGTAAGTGAAGTAGAGGCATTGCTTGACATATCATCTCCGCAATCTAACAGCTTTCCCTTAAGAAAGGGATGCTGAGTTCGGTGAACACAGGCAGGATGAGACACAACGTCACAGGATGTGCACGTGACGGGCTTTGCCACTTGTATCCCGCACCCCTTGCATAACGATCTTTTAGTTTGAGACATAACTCAGTCTGTGTTGGCAAGGAGAGAGAGACACAGTAAGTTGAGACACACTGCTACCTTGTATGATGAGGAGATGTACTATGTCCGTGTGTACCAACACGTCGAAACCACTGCTCATAAACACAGCCGGAGATCGATCACACACCGAACTACTTTCTAATCACTCGATTAAGATGCAGAAAAAGTATAATAAATCCACAATTTGGTGACCAATTCACACTTCACTCATATGAATATGATCAGTGTACAGAGACGAATCGATCAATGTATAACACAGGCAACTATCCAAATTATTTTACCACTGTACGATGTATAAACAAGGAGCGACAGTTTGCACGTCCTGCTTTTGGATTGTCCGTTACGATAATACAGCTTGTATTATCGATAATATTAATTGGAACATTTATCGGTTCGACGTAGGAACCAATTTGTTTAAAATATTGTAAAGTTCTATACTCGGTCGAAAACTCTTTGAAAGCTTGTTCAACGACATGAAACATGGATAGTAAATCTTCGTCTGTAGACGATGACGTGGCCTGATATTTTTCTCGAAGATCGGTTACAAATTTGAAAAGTTCGGTTACCGATATAATATTTTCGTCAGCAAATAAACGTGTCAAAGAAGGATTTGAGTATAGATTTGCTACGTATGAACCAATTGCTGCACTTACACGATCTGCGAATTCGGCGACTGTATTTGACTGTATTTGATCACTGTCATTGTGTGAACTGTCACAGTTTGATGTTGATTCTGTAAAAATCGCTACTGAGTAACAGTCTTTTTCATTCTCCGATATCGCATCATTATTCTGTGCAACAATGTCGGTACAGTTATCCACGCTATGCACCCTTACCAAGTGTTTAAAAAAACTATATATGTTAGTGAATTCTCGAGAGCAAACTTTTTGATGATGACACACAAATGTAGATATTGATTTTGAAAAATGTTTTGCTTTGCAATGTCTTTTTAAAGACTGCAAATTTGATACTGATTCAATGCAAAAGGGACAGTAATACATGTTGATGTAATTTATAGCACGCCTCAAACCAAAAATCAGGATATTTCTATGTACGAATATTGCGCGTCTTGGGAAAAAAATTCTCTTTCGGAACAATCACTTAAAAATAACAGTGAAGAATTGACAGAAATACGTAAGAAATTACTCGTACTTCATTACGAAATGCAAATTAGAATATCATCGAGCACAAAAATATATTTAAGAAAAAAAATCAAGATTTTGTTATTTCAAATTAGAACGTGAGTAAACTATGAAAAACTTCGCAAGAAGGCGAAGTGAAAAAATTGATAAACTATTTTCTTAGTAAGGATATTGCGAATTTGGTCCAAATAAACAAATTTTATTATCAGTTAAAAAATGTAAACAAAAAACAGAGAATTTTATCGAAAACCACGCAAGACTCGAATGTCGCATGAATCACTACTATATGTATTTTATTAACAAAATCAGAATATTTTGTGCACAAATATCCATATAGAAAAGAAAATAATCATGAGAGTTTATAGAATAGAAATTAAAGGATAATATAAAAATACACAAATTTTGTGCGGGTAAAAATCTTGAAAGAAAAATCATAAAATTAGCTTGCAAAATATCTTCGATCCGAGTAACATGTGAATTGAAAAAAACCATACTCTCTTTCGAAAGGCTGTTCGTGTTTTTTCACGCAACTTCTTCAACGTCGCGAAGGGCTGTTAATACGTCGATTATGTACCCTATTGGACGATCAAATTTAGTCTCAAGCTTATACAACTGACGTTGAATCAAGTACCACAAATGATGACTTTCCGATGGATAGGAAATATTGAAGACGTGAAATGTCTTAAAGCACACGTCTATCGCGTCAAAGGCTGTCGGAACTTTGTACAAAACTTCGTCTACGGATACGTAAAAAGCTTCAATACTGCCAAGGGACGGTCCTACCGCAATTATGTAAGGTTGTACCGTTGATTTGCGCAAGCTCATGGCTTCAATGCGATCGCTGCGTGCATTGGCTATGTCGGCTGCAGTTTGAACATGTACGACGAAGTTTTCCTCTGCTTCTTTCATTGAAGGTTTCCAATGTTCCTTTGTGGTTCGAACTCTGCCTCTCGGTGGAATCATGTACGGGAGGAGGCTCATTTGGGCGATAGCTTTGTCATCTAAGAAAAATGTGAAATATTGAATATAATAATATTTCAAATGTAGATTGCTTTTTTATTTTTACAAATTTTTCACCGTGAAAATAATTTTTGAGACAACATAAATAATAGTGTGGCATCGGGGCATGACAAAATTAAAAATCTTACCTTTATTGTCGATTCTATCCAATATGGCTAGAATTTCCTTCGCGCTCAATTTTATTATCTTTTTTTATTGGACATACTTTGAGAAGACTGAAAATAAATCGCGGCCACTGATCTGCGATACTGATAACCGAATCGAGTTCTCACGCCGCGAAGTCGTTTTTTATCAAATTCCAAGCTTCTGGGTGATGCAGTACACGCCATTTATTGAAGATGTTTGTTAATTTTTCAGTCGTACCTGCGATGAATTCTTTTTTCCTTAGTCGATTCGTAACTTCCCAATGCGTTTTAACAAGATTCCACGGTTCATTATTTTTTTGCAACCACTCGACACTTTGGGCGACCACTTCTGATGTATCTATAAAATATATAACAAATTTTAATTAATTTCTTATAAAATAATTAATAAAATGAAAATACTTAACAATAAATATTTGATACCTTCGGAAGGTTCGTTCTGGTTTCCTAACTGCTGTTTCACATCTTCGGATTCTGTAAAGTATTTCAATCGCTGCATGCGGTTTCTATATTTTTCAACAAGTTTTCCACTGACAGATCTCGACTTATTGTTCGCCGAATTTTTTTTTGAAACAGGAGGGACATAACAGCTGTGAATATCTTCTTTTGGGAAAACTTTTACCATGTCTGTCGCCAAATGGTAAAAATCGTTGCTTCTTAATGTTCTTAAACAATTTTTAACTTCCCGATTTTATAGGGAAGTTATTGTAATGAACCCGAAAATCGAAAATCGATTTTTTAGCAGATCTTCACGTTTCATGGTCATTGGAGTCATTTTAGACTATTTTTATCAAAATGTCCGTGTGTGTGTGTGTGTGTGTGTGGGCGCGCGCGCGCGCGTATGTCCGTTTCTATGTAATCAAAATTTTTCGTTAACGTTTTCAGAAAAAGTAACAACGCGATCAGGATGATGAATGATGCAATCGATGTGCTCCGCTGTAACTTAGAGCTGATTAGATTTTGGTCCACTTTCGTCCAGTAGTTTTTTAGTTTTTTTTTCGAAAAAAGTTCATTCAACAATGCAATTTATACGAGAGAACGGAAAGTTTCCACCGAAGAAACAAACGTATTTACACAAAAAATTTTTTAAAAAATTTCTTTAAAATTTTTTAAAAAATTTCTTTAAAATTTAAAAAAAAAATTTTTTTTTTAATTAAAAAAAAATTTTTTTTTTGTACCTTATGATTTTTCCGCTTACAATAATCGAAAATTATCCCAATGCAAGAGTGAGTTAATCATCTCTACTCCCGAGAATACATTTTCAAAGAATATCGATGAAAGTATAAAAAAAAATTTATATTACAATCTTTAAAAAAACAATCAGTTCAAAACGAATAATTAACTGAGATTAAATTGAAAATTAATATAAACTATATGATAATTATTAATAACATTGATGTTGAAAACGGATTGGTTAATGGAGCACACATGCGGAATATTAAAATTTATTACTTTTCAAGAAAATACTAAAATTCCGTCTATATTGTGGTTAGATTTTCAATTGGCCAGAGTAGGAGTGAAAGTATGAACTCGTTATCGTGATTATATGAAAAATGCAAATATTCATAAAAATTTAACACCAATAATAAAAATATCGAATCATGTAAATATGTCGAGTGAGGAAAAATATCAAATCACACGTAGTCAATTTCCAGTGGTTCCTGCCGAAGCGATTACGATTCACAAAAGTCAGGGACAAACATACGAGAAAGTATGTTTGGATTTTAAAAAATCAGAAAGGCGAACTTTACAAAGGTTGTATGTAGCACTGAGCAGAGTTTCAAAACTGAGCGGTTTATATATTTTGGGACATTTTAAATTAACAGTATCGAAGAAAACCAAGATCAATACTGCAAACCCGGATAATGAGGAGTTGTATCGTTTGCGAAAAACTAATTAAGACATTTTATTTTGCAACATTAGTATGCTATAACAAGGAACCAAGCGAGCAACGAGCCTACGATGTTGGTTTAATGCGACGCCATATAGCAAACATTTTGATAAGTAGAAAACTATTGAATTTCCCTGAAAACGTATAATCTTATTAAAACGTATTAAAAATAATGATAATAATATACTGCAACTAACGAATCGGGAAGTTCTTTGTGTGGCTCTTGGAGAGTCACACACTATATAAAAAGAAAACATTAATGGCTATAGGTACTACTAGCCCATGCGTACCACTAACCCTTTCGCAAGAGCAGTCCTATTCGCGAGCTCGCGAAGCGAGCGAGCAAAAACAACCTTACTCACGAGCGAGCGAAGCGAGCGAGCAACAATATCCCTCTAGTTTATTTTGCCATACCTTTTAAATGAAAATTTAATCAACAATTTACTGAAAAAGCAATACGAAATTAAATTTTAAAAAATTACCCTGTAGAGCGGTTGATGAGGGAATCGACTAGTAATTCTAACATGTCATTTCTAACACGGCGAGGTAGCGATTTTTCTTTAAAATTATTGAGAATCATTCGACCAGATCGGCTTGATGATAATATTTTTTCGACATCAGAATGAATAGCCCGTTCAAAATTTTGCCTTTTTAAGGTATTTTCTTTTGTTTCTACAGAGCTGTCGTCGTCGCTCTCTTGTTTATTAGCTTCAATAATCGATTCATCTGAATC
>CM052289.1:8320236-8330646 GCA_028455765.1 Lasioglossum oenotherae
CGCTAAAATTCCCCTTCCTTGGAAGTTGAGAGTGGGAGGAACCGAAACTAAGGGCTCGGAATGGGCCCAGGGGTATCTGCGAAATAAGGAGATATGGTAAGATGGGGGTGCGGAGAAAGACGCCCGAGGAACGGTTCACGTGTCCTAAAGATGTTGGCCAGTGTAGGAAAAACCCCACATCTGGTAGTTATAAAACGCCAGGAGCATACCTGCAACCGAAGCGAGGCTCGCGGAAAACTAAAAATGTCCCCCTTTAAGACCCGGGTACGGGCTGCAATAACCATTAACGAAATTACGGTGACAGACCCAAACCGTAGCCAGATGCCCAAGCCTCCTACCGATTCTAAGGCACAATCGCCGTATTGAATTTACCTGAACGTTGGCCGCTACACTTATCCTGAAGACGTTAACGAAAAATTTGATTACATAGAAACGGACATACGCACGCACGCACGCACGCACGCACACACACACACACCCACACACACACGGACATTTTTATAAAAATAGTCTAAAATGACTCCAGTGACCGTGAAACGTGAAGATCTGCTAAAAAATCGATTTTCGATTTTCGGGGTCATTACAATAACTTCCCTATAAAATCGGGAAGTTAAAAAATACCACATTCCATTTAAGAAAACAGAGTTGAACTTCATACCTCATTGACGTCTCCACCTATAAAAAAATTAATGACAGCAGATTACGAGCGCCTCGATATCAAGTAAGTTGGGTCTGATGCATTTTTTTCTATCTTCAAAAGCAAGCGAGTTATTCAGGTGACCTGTTTTAGGTGCCGCACCCTGTATATGGCTTTAACCATCCATCTAGCATGGTGGACAGCTCTAGGAATATGAAAACGGCTTCCTTTTGGACACGTTCCACCAAGGAAAATAATCATCAATTTAAGGAATTCTACATAATCACCCCTTGGATGCTTCTGTTTTATGGAAATTTAAGAAGTCTAATTTTGATTCTATCTCCTGGAGCTTTCCACGAACATAATTGTCTTCTAAACTTGACTTTGGTGATTAATTTTCTAGTAGTTTAAAAGTTTTTGGTAGATTCAATATAGCTGTTAAAACAGCTTGACGACTACAAAAAAATTTATGTAAACGTAAGCCGAATGGGATTACATTTTGGGGGGCATTTGTGGTACTTAACACCAGAATGTGCAGCATTATGTTTTTCTGACGCTGGTGTGTCATGTGATAAAAGGAAGCTTATGGTAGAAAGTTTAGAGAACGATGAACCATTTTCTTCGAAAAAAGTTTCTCTAAAAAATATACATAATCTTACCAATATCGGCATAGAAAGTTTCATTTGTGCAGAAAGCTAAAAATTTGTTAGTAGGTTCAATATATCTACAGATTTTTTGCAGAAAGACCCGTCAGTATGGGAAAACGAGGAAACGTATAAAACAGGTCTAAAAATAGTTAAAAATTTGAAAATCGTTAACGATACTGCAGAGCGGGGTATAAAGTTAATATCGAAATAAAATGCTTTATTAACAAGAGACGAAGAAGTTTGTGCTTCTTCTATCGTTCGGGTAAAGTTGCCGATGATGTGAGTCCTCACCGATTTCGATGACTTTGAAATATGTTATAAATTCGATGTTTTAAATATCTTTTTCCTTTGAAATAAAGCTCACTGAAATCGGCGAAGAGATAGTATTTACATCGATCGATTTACAATTGCAAATTTTTACAATAATATCGTAAACTAAAGCCGATCGACAGAAACTGTACAGGGAAATGTTGTTCAGAATCATGGTATTGACTACATATCCAAAGTTTATCGAAATCGGATAGGAAATACTACATCGATCGATTTACAATTACAAGTTTTTACAATAATATCGTAAACTAAAGCCGATCGGCAGAAACTGTAAAGGGAAATGTTGTTCAGAATCATGGCATTGACAACATATCCAAAGCTTATCGAAATTGGCGAGGATTCACATCATCGAGAAACTTTTGTTCGTTACGACATCGCGGCGTGCCACCGACACTGGTCTGCCGGCGCGCCGGGCTGCACGCGTCTAGCTCGCGCTCTGATTGGTCCGTGTTTTTCGTTAATAACTCGTTAACGAAGCCGCGGACGACATTTTTTCAAAGGAAAATGTCGCTTGAAATGATCTCAGGAACCGCCCATTTTCAGCTCCCGAGTTAATTTTGAGACACCCTGTATAGAATGAAAAGATTATGCGATCAGAATTAGTTAGGCTTACCTAGCGGGAGGCGGAAAGGGACATACGGCACGCATACGGATACGTAGGAGTAGTCTTTCAAAATTGAAAGCTCACCCTACATATGTATGGCCAGAGTGAGACCCTGTTTTCTCTCTCATCTCCGCAGCGTGTTTAGATGCAAAATGTAATCGAGAGATGAGCATTTCTGCCTCAATTGAGGCAAGACTGTCTACACCACAACGCCCACTGCCTCCCACCAGCTCCACCGTTACCATGGAGAAAGAACGCGCTTCGCCCGTAGCGAGCAGCGCGCATGTCTCGCGAAGGCTTCGCGCATCGCGGCCTATGCGACGAAGGCGCGCGTTGCATGGGAGAGAGGTTGGTGGGAGAAATACGCGTTTGAGGGGCCCCACCCGTGCCCAACCCTGATGTAAACAAACGCTGCGCCGGGACAGGTTTACGTTGCTGCAGAGCGTGCAGGAGTACGAAAAATTCAATACAGTATTAGCGATAGTTTTTTGCGGATATCTCGAAAACTTGAATCGAGCGGCGATAACATGTATAGGAAAAAGTTGTTCACTATGATGACCTTGACAACATATTTGAAGATGAAAATCTGAGTGGAAACCCTCTTTCTAAACAATTACCCTTAAAACTCATATTTCTCTAATAATAAATGAAGATTTCGCAATTTTTTTACGATTCTGTTAAATTAAACTTGGAACTATGTATATCCAAATAAAAAATTGAAAAATACCCTGCGTATCCTGATTATTTCGTATATCTTTGCCGCATTAGCGAGTGAGCGAATAATTTTGTGACTTGTATGTATTCGTTCACACGCATCCGCGCGGTAGAACAATCAAAAACAAAAATCGCGTGGTCGAAAACGCGCGGTTTCCGCCGTGTCTGAAGTAGGGCTAAATGAGGACGTACAACATTTATGCGTTAAGCCACCAATACGTATTACTTATTATACATGTACAATACATACAGTGCGCCTCCCACTAATATTCGGACACTCTTAAAAACACCGTAACTTTTCAAATATTGGACTATGCGATTTGAACTGTTTTGGAAAGCTAGAGCAACTAGTTTACTACAGGATGTGAAAAGAAATTTTTTCAAAAATTGCATTTGACCGGAATTGTAGAGGAAATACTAAATGTTGCATTTTACAACTTTTTTATTCGGGCTTATATAGAACTTTTGAAAAATATGTTTTGTAGATCTGTGTGGATTATATGCATTGTAAAAGTTTCATCGAAATCGGTTGATGCGGGGAAAAATGACAGTCATTAAAAGATGTAAGAATTACATCTTAGATTTACTGCTGTTATAGGCTGAAAATCGTGAAAATCTGCAATTTTTACCATCTTTAAACGCTTGTAGCTCGGTGCAACGTCGACCGATTTTTACGAAATTTTCAGGATATGTTTCATTGAAACAGATCTACAAAACGTATTTTTTAAATTTTCAATATAGGCCCACATAGAAAATTTGTAAAATGGATCTTTTAGTATTTTCTCTACAATTCCGACCAATTGCAATTTTCGAAAAAATATCTTTTCACATCCTGTAGTGAACTAAGTGCTGTAGCTTCTGAAAAAAGTTCGAATCGTATAGTCCAATATTAAAAAGATTATCGCGTTTTTTAGAGCGTCCGAATATTAATGGGAGTCACTGTAGAACCGAACTATAACTGATGTAAAACCAAAAAATATCAGTTGTAGAACTGCAAAACCGATGTGAGACCGACACGGGACATATTATAGGTTCTGAAGTCTGAAGAACCGGAACCGAAACCGAAAAATAACAGTTATAAAACCGTTATAATATCGGTTCTCAGGAACCATAACCGTAACCGATATAAGCCAGAACCGATATTCTCATAACTGTTATAACATTATTTCGGTTCTCATAACTGTCTCAAGAACCGGAATCGATATCATAACTGTTTTCAACCCCTGCAGTAAATATGAATTTTATACATTCTGTTATTTGTCCGCGGTTGATCAATTGATCTTTCGGACCTTGTGGTGTTTGCACGGGATGTGCCGACTAAAAACTAAACACTCGAAGGACCACCTTCCCACTTAGAAGGAATCAAACACAGAAATACTATTTGATATATATTTCGAACTATGTACAAGAGAGCGCGGTGCTTTGGTTCTAAGTGTGACTGGAGTCACTTCTAAAGAGGATCTGAGCTCAGGAAGACAGAATTCAAAAAATGTCGGTTCATCTACCCCCACTTCCTTGGTCGCCAACTCATTGGGGATTTCATCCCTACTTCCTTGACGTGGAGGGTGATTGGCTACAACTAATTGCCAGAGACGGGCCCCAAGTTTAGTCAAAATTGTAAGGTTTGGGGACCGACCCTTGGTTATTCAAAACTATCTAAAAACATGTGCGCCGCAGCTTCGAGCAGCCAGCCGCGCTGACCCTGACAGAAGATTATTTTAAACGTTTTACAGCAGGGACTGCATCGAGGGTCCCGGGTACCCCCGGGAAACCATCAAACTTTTAACTACATTTTACGTTTTATATTTTATGGAAGTAGACCAATCACCCAATGTATTTTTCTGTCTCACGCCTTATGCTCGTAAGGTTCCAGAGCCGTACGCCCTCTACGCTGACGAGCGATAAATGTTGGAACTAGATCCACGAAAGTGATCAAACACAAATGGCTAACGAGTTGTGTCTGTGATGTTATGACCAGAGTTGGACAAAAATGTTTATTTACATAACGTTTTTATTTACGGGTCATTCCATGCCAAATCGATCACTTTTTGCAGGCACCATCGTCGATTTCGTTCTAAATGACATATGTTGTAGTCCATGTAAAATTAGGGACGGTTTAAAAGTCATCATTCTGCCGGTTTTGAATTTTTTTAGAAATGGCAAGCCTTCAAAGTTTTCAATTTTTGCCCATTTCGGCGAAAATGGACCTCGCTTATGAATTTTTATCTCGGGAACTGTGTATTCGATTGAGCTACATTTTTTTTGTTTCATTCGAAAAGGATTGAGCTATTACAAAATAATTTTGGTAATTGTTTAGAAAGAGGGTCTCATCTCAGATTTTCATCATCTTGAAATATGTTGTCAAGGTCATCATTCTGAACAACTTTTTCCTCTACATGTTACCACCGCTCGATTTAAGTTTTCGAGATATTCGTAAAAAACTATCGCTAATACTGTATTGAATTTTTCGTATTCCTGCACTCTCTGCAGCAACGTAAGCCTGTCCCGGCGCGGCGTTTGTTTACATTTTTCTTCTAAATACGCTGCGGAGATGAGAGAGAAAACAGGGTCTCGCTCAAGCCATACATATATAGGGTGAGCTTTCAGTTTTGAAAGACTACTCCTACATTTCCGTAAGCGTAATCGGGCCGGCCTAGCGGCCGGCCCTCTCCGCCCCCCACCACCTAATAGTAGTAGTAGTAGTAGTAGTAACAGTTACTGCCAGTGGGTTTTTCTCGAGGGGTCAAATAGATTTAAATTTTGAAAAAAATATGGCTATATTCCTTGAAGTTTTCCCTTCATAATGAGCCCCTGAAAAAGATGAAGCCATAAAAATTGGCGTCACAATTAGCTGATGAAGGATGCCGTGTAGCTCCGTTTTAGGTAGAGACGAGTCGAGTGAATTTTGGTGGCTCCATCTTTTTCAAGGGCTCATTTTGAAGGGGAAACTTCAAGGAAAACAACCATATTTTTCCAAAATTTAAATCAGTCTGACCCTCCATCGAAAAAACGTAAAAAAAGAATTTGTTTAAATTTTTCGAAATTGTAAAATTGATTTTCGAGGTTGAAAATTTATTTTGTAATAGACCACTCATTTGCGAATAAAACAAAAAAATGTAGTTCAATCGGACAAACAGTTCCCGAGATAAAAATTCGTAAGCGAGGTCCATTTTCGCCGAAATGAGCAAAAATTGAAAACTTTGAAGGCCTGCCATTTCTAAAAAAATTCGAAACCGGCAGAATGATGACTTAACCCCCCCCCCCCCCAATTTCACATGGACTACAACATATTTCATTTAGAACGAAATCGACGATGGGGTGCCTGCAAGAAGTGATCGATTTGGAATGGAATGACCCTTACATTAAATTTTTGCCCAACTCTGGTCATAATAACATCACAGACACAAGTGCTTTCGTGGATCTAATTCAAACATTTATCGTTCCTTGAGCTTAGAGGGCGTAAGAAAACCAGTTGAAACAGTTGTTACTGTATGAGACACGAAACCCCATATGGTGATTGGTCTACTCTTATACTTCGTCTATAAACATACGTTACTGTCGGTCAGTATTAGAGACACAGATAAATAAGCGTTTGATATGTGGGATTGCGAGTGCACGTCGTAGGACCCAAGTGGGTACTATTTATGGTAGGGCCTCTTGACCCAGGTAGTGCGAGGGACAAAACGACACGATGCAGGCCTGTGCCTGGTTTGTCTCCATCGACAGTCTAGTTTTAAGGGTGTGAATGAGTGAGAGAGAGAGAGAGAGAGAGAGAGAGAGAGAGAGAGAGAGAGAGAGAGAATGAAGACGAGGGTGTAAGGACTGTTTTCCGAAAAGACAGGCAGTGTGGTTTTAGCAGCGGAAGACTACGGTTGTGGACACCGAAACGTAGAATCATTGTACAGATCAGTTATCTTTAACATAGTTGTATTTCTTAATAAATACATTTTAGAAACACATACGACTTATCGCCAAAAACTTCCAATCCTCATAGATATAATAAATGGCAGTTACTTACGCGACGACCTGACGATCCATTTAGGCTTCTTTTTCCAATGGATAAAAATGAAGTAGACAGGTATACCAGATAAGATAATGATCACCCCAACACCCACTTCCCAGGGCGATACATAGCAAGGAACCGTTACCAAGAATGCGCAGATAATAAAAAATATGATTGGCAACACGATTGAGACCTGTGAACAGTTGAAAAAAAAGTATTTACTGTACACCGCAATATAGATTTCTCCTTAAAACAAAACGTTAAACATTTTACGGTGAATCATTGTATTAAGAATAACTTAATTATTATTTACTCAACATGTGCATTACTACATTACATATTATATGGGTACTGTAGTTTATTGCCTTTCCACTAATAAATAATTATGTAGCATGTATAGAAAATTCTAGAAGAAATTCAGATCGACAAGCTTCTAAAAGCTTCTAGAAGCATAGTTTGTAGACGGCCGACGTGAGGTAGCGACGTAAGGGGAGCGCGCGAAAAGACGAATCGCGCTTAACGACCGCTGTTGATTTCACGTTCGCGGATTGTAACGAATTTATATAAATAGAGGGTTCACGGAGGGACTCGGCCTATTTGCTATTCCGAGAGAGAGGACGAGGTAAGGACCACGGCCGCTCTTGGTTAGCAGTAACACCCCGGCAAGAGAGTACGGCGATAATACCTGGACGCCTGCCGGGAGAACGGGAGAGGACGTGAGTCTGTTCCTGGTCGCTCGTTCGACATGGAGAGTACGGCGATAATACATGGACGCCTATCGAACGAGAGAGAACGGGTCAACTCCTGGCCGCCCAGGCCTCGGCAGGAGAGTATGGCGACAATACCTGGACGCCTTGTCGAGCGAGAGAGGACAGACCACCTTCTAGACGTTTGAGAGAGAGAGAGAGAGAGAGAGAGAGAGAGAGAGAGAGAGACAGAGAGAGAGAGAGAGAGAGGATGAGAGAGAGTTTACATAATTGTATTTTATGATTCGAGCAATTGAATAATTTTATATACCTCACCTTCCTGTACCCATGTTCCTAATACAAAATAAATTTGTTTGTCCAGCATATTCTGTTTATTCCCTAACGTTACGGCTATAATTATAATTAAATTACGAGTACCTCAGCCATGTGTAAAAATTCACAAGAATAACGTACTTTACTTGTATCTGTCTTGTATGATATTTAAGTGCACCGACCGTCGCGCCCTGTGTTGATTACTAGTTCTTCTGTTTTAGCCAGACCGAGCATCGGCCGCCGCCGCACCCGCGTCCGCTTCGATGGCCGCACCATAAATTGGTAATCACCGCCGTGCTACGCGATTGTACCTTTTTGTAACTAGGCACTACGTGCAATATTGCGTTCGTTTTCTTTGTTAACAGCACTAGGAGCAAGAGGTCATTTTAGTTATCAGCTCGAGGAGCAATATTTCATACTGAATAAATATTGTTTATTTTGTTTGATAACCGATTTCGCCGAGTAGTCATTTCTCTCTCCTTACGAACCCTGGATACTCGCGAACGAAAGGCCTAGTGAAATCGGTCCTTTACACTGTATACAAAAAAAAATCTTCTCAGTCAATTACAAGAAATAGCAATTAAATAAAAATTTATTTCTTTTCGTAACAAAAACAAGTTTAGTTATCATATAACAATATTATTTAATTCTTCCGATGTCACTGACTGTTCTAAATTTCATTAATTAATTTTTTTAAATAAATGCAAAAAACACGAGATCCAATTATAAATGTATGTGTAGATATTAAACCCCTATGCTATGCAAGCTTTTTGTCGAACATGTTTTGTCGAATTATGTATTTTATATTAAAAAATATATTACATAGTGTAACGAATATATCGGAGGCGCAAGACTCTCCTTTCTCAGAAACTTGCGAGAACAGCGATCACCGCGAGATGGTCGCAGCGAGCACACACGGTTTCTCGTAAGTGCCGCGGCGCCTGGCCGTGAAGGCTGCTGTAACGGCCGCGAGATGGCCACCGCGGACTCGCGACTTTCTTGCAAGCGCCGCGCGACGGCCGCGAGATGGCCACCGCGGATCCGCGGTGTGGGGAATTCCTAGCGTGTTTCCCCTAGGCCGCGGATGTGGCGACACCACAGTCGAAGGCAGTGTGGCCAGCCTGGGTCACGTGCCTTCCGGTTCCGATAGCTAGTGAGCGGGAACACGCCGCGTCACTAGTCGGTTACTTGCTCTTGCGATAGACAGTCGCGTAGCCATTGTTCAGCGTCTCGTACAGACGCCCGTCGGTCAGATATTCGTCGTCAGTTTAGACGATAGTATACACTACTGTACTTCACGGTGGGACATACCACACCGTATCACCTGTAACAAATAAACTCGCTCGGGTCTCCGAGATTTTGATACAGCACGCAGTCGCTAATTCAATCTGCCTTCCCGAGTCATACGTTCTGCAGGTATTGGAGCCTGCTGGTGACCCTTCTTTAAACATAGTCATCACAATCCCCATAGCGGTTTCTCGCGAGAGAAATTGTACCCGCGGGGTATAAATACGCGCCGCGGAACCGGAGTAATTCAATCGGGATCTCCGAGCAGTGAGCGACAGTTACTAGTGGCTACTCCAGGAACGCAGTCTTACACAGTGACGAGAACCAGGCTTCCTCCTGACCGCTTATCGCCGTCTCCGATCCGACGATCCTCAGTTTCTTGTGGCCAACGCCCTAGGAGTTCCTCTGATCCGGCGATACGTACAGTGATGTGATTGAACCCACCGTAACTCGCGCATGCGCGGCCGAGACAGTAGCGTATCTACAATGACGCAGCCGAGCGGCCAGGGCCCTGACACCTTGAGGCAGTTATTCTGGCGGGAATGTACCACTGTTATTGGCGGGACGACTGATGGACGACAGACGATTATATATTCTTTTGCGTAGTTATTGCAGTGCTCTTTCCCTATCCCATCCTCAAAATAAAGAATAAGTTTCAATTATAAAAGTCTGCGGGGTGCTCAAGCTACCCGATTTCATCGAAATAGTTACGTTACTGAGGCTGAAATTGCTGCGCATGCGCGAGTTACGGTGGGTTCAATCACATCACTGGTGGCGAGAAGAAGCCGCTGGAGTCAGTCGGCCACAGTGTCTCCACTGCTAGTACGTTCGTACTAGATCTAGTACCTTTTGTAAATTTTTAGTGTTCTAGTACGTTCACCACCAGATCTAGTACTTTCGTCAATTTGAAAAGATTTGTATGATTTGATTCTGAAAAATGAATGTATAACATGTACATTCGTGTATATTTTGTAACTTGTAGGACACGTCCTAAAGTTTTTTTGTCCGGAACAGATTGTTTTGGTACTTTCGCGCCAATATAACTGTCTCAAGGCGCAGGGCGTAGGGCTCTACTACCTCATCAGTATAGATACGTTACTGTTTTTTCCGCGCAGCGCCACCAGCGGCCATCCATCGTACGAAAAATCTTGGATCGGTACACTGCTTCA
>CM052289.1:8345375-8355694 GCA_028455765.1 Lasioglossum oenotherae
AAGGCTATCTTCAAAACTTCCAACTTTAATTGTTTGTTACAGTAATGGTTTTTATTAAATTTTATTAATATTTTCATTTTCGAGGTTGATGGATATTTAGAAAGCAATAAACACTCAACAGATATCTATATGATACAGTTGGTTTTTGGGCAAAATGTCACTAAATTTCGCGTTTTAGACCGCTGTGCGGCGGGAAGGTTTCACACAAGAAAAGAACAAAGTTTTCGGCTAACAATTCGTTTATTAAACGAGGTTGATGAGCTGCCGACGAACTCGGCAGCGATTACAGAAGTAGCCGGCGCGTTATATCACGACTGATGGAAATCGCATGCGCGGTATCGCTCGTAATTTATTGTTTCGCGAAGAATTCGGTAGCGATGAGAACTTCGCGTCGCGGAAGGCCTCGAAGGCCGCTTTCCGACCGAATTCAGATGGAATTCGCGATTTTTCTCGGACTTGCGTTGATCGAACAGAATTTACGACCGCGAATCGAACACGCGACGGCGTCCCACCGTGGAACGAGTGTAGGTTAGAAAGAATTAACGGCGGCAGCGATCCTATCACGAATCCGCGACTTCGCGTTCAAACTGACGTACAACCGTCATAATGCGGCCACGCGGCCCCCGCTATCCGACCGGATTCGTATCACCAAAACGATATCCTTCACAATACGAAGGATTCGTATTCTGACACCAACAGTGTCCACTAATATCGTCTACCAAGTTTGCCGTTAATTCTCGCGACGCGAATAAAAAAAATGTAATTTATCGAAAGCCTGGTCGGCGCTTACCGCCAGTTGCACGGCAGCGGATGCTCGGCAGCGCAATCAAATGTCTCTTTGGTCAGCAGACGCAAATACTTAATTAATTAGCAATCGTTTAAGAGTGACTACTCTTCGCAACAAGTTCTAATGATGCAGTGATCTTTCACGCTGTGGCCCGGGCACGCGGAAGCGGAGCGTCCCCCACTTTCTTATTCTTCTACTCTCGCGCAACGTCTCGGCCTATCGCTAATTCTGAATTTCGCATTGTCGAATTCTACGTGACGGCGTTCGGCTTCCGGCAGCGCTCGACCAATCCGGCAGCGATTACGTCCGATTGGCCGCTTCCCGATGAGACGATCGACGTTGGCCAATCCGGTGGCGGTACTGACTTCATCCCGAACGAGGCGACGACAGGGTAGAGTGGATGATCGCCTCTGTACCGCATGCCCTCGTCGGCGCCTCCAGGTTGACAGTCCTGGGCCTTGCCGATCTCTCGGTGTCCTGGTTCGGGACCATGCCTTCTTCCATCCTCGAGGTGCTTGTCCTCGAGGATTCGTTGCTCTTGCGTTGAAAAGAAGGGTCCCGCCTGGGACCCGGATACGGTCCTGCAATCTTATGTCGCTCAAATTGGCGCGACATTCAAAACATTAATTGTTTCAGTGAGGCCCTTGGGTCTCACTCATGCCCAGGGAGAGCGCTCGCAGCGGCCCTTATCGCGTTGCTTGACTAGAGGGTGGCCCGGTCTTCCGTTAGAGAGGTTAGAGTGACGTAAGCCATCTTGCCACGTCACAGTGTACTGCAGTGACCCCGACGAGCACAGAATCTTCTAAAGGCAGCTAAGAAACCTTCTGTAGTGTAATCAGAGAGAGCTTCCAAATGAACCGCTCTTGTTGTAAACATATGAACAAACAAATGTAGCCCTTGTAGGATGCACGCCCACGACCTGCTGCCGTTCGCATAGAGAATGGACCCGCGTAATCCACCCCTGCCACACTGAATGGCTTAGCTGGACGTACTCGCGTCAAAGGCAGACTTGCCATTTGTTGGTAACTTGGTGTTACCCTATATCGAATGCAAGTGTGGCACCTGTGAATTGCTGACTTCACCCTTTAACGACCCTTAATTAACCAATATTCATTACGCAACGTGGCCAACGTTAATTGAGTACCGCCATGTAGGGTTCGAATGTGAGTATCTTGTATCAAGAGATCTACAAATTTTCCCTCAGCGGGTAAGATAAGCGGATGTTTTTGATCCAAGTTCAGTAACGAATGCTTTAAACGTCCACCAACTCTAATCAATCCCTCGCTCATAATTGGATTAAGTGATTCTAATTGACTACCCTTTTTTACAGTCCGACTTCTTGTCAGCAACTGCAGTTCTTTAGCAAAATATGTCCTTTGGACAATGTGTACCCATACTAAACGAGCTCTATCAATTTCCCAAACCGACAATTCCTTATTGGGAGTAGGTCTGTCGCTATGGAACCAATTCTGCAAGAAAAGTGAAGACGTTGCATGCCAATTTTTTGAGATCATTATCTCCTTGAATCTTGTAACGAGACGTAGCATATATGCTGTGATTCGCAAAAGTTTATGGAGGTTTGAGCACCTTTCATTTAACAAGTACCAAAATGCAAGGTTCTCTATGTTCGTTCCTCTTCCTGCTAAGATCTTAGCAGTTATAGCCGTATGGCAAGAGACGCCTTCAACTAATTTCACCTCTAATAGTGTTAGAGGCCATGAATTTTGGTTTTCCGATAACCATGTAGGTCCTCCCCACCAAAGCCGAAGAGAACGCAATTCTGAAGGCTTTATACCCCTGGACACTGGATCTGCAGGATTACTTTCTGACCTAACATGCTTCCACGATGCCTTCGGTACCAAATTATGAATGTCAGCGCACCGATTGGCGACAAATGTAGGACATTTGGATGGGTGCTCCCTGAGCCAATGTAACACATCCAAGGAGTCAGTCCAAAGGTATATGTCAATTCCTCTATCGTCGAATAGAGGTAGTACATTGTGTACTAATTTTGCAAGTAAGCGAGTTGCGGAAAGCTCTAATCTCGGTATGCTTAGTGTCTTAATAGGAGCAACTTTAGATTTTGCCTGAATCAACTGTGTGGATATCGACGATTGTGTTTCGATTCGCAAGTACAATACTGCTCCATATGCTAACTTCGAAGCGTCAGCAAACCCGTGTAATTGCAACTAAACAGAGGTTTGTACGTAACCTAGCCAACGGGGAATGTCGATTTGAGACAACGAGGGCAATTCCGCATACCAATCCTTCCAGTCGGTTGCTTCTACAGCAGGTAATGGATCGTCCCATTGTGGTTTCAAAAGTCATAACTTCTGCAAGAAGATTTTTGCTGGTATGGTTACCGGGGCTAACAAGCCAAGTGGGTCAAATAATTTTGCCACCTTTGATAAAACTAGCCTTTTCGTCCAAGTGGTTGGGCAAACCACCATGTCGGTTTTATATTGGAAAAGGTCTCTTTGAGGCAGCCATTGAAGACCAAGCACCCCGTAGGAAAAGTTATCCTGCAACAAAGTCTCATTCTCCACAGCTATGGAATCCCTGGGCAGCCACTCTAATAATGATTGTTCATTCGAGAGCCATTTCCGTAGTGGAAAACTGCCCACCTTGCACAATTCTAATACTTGTTTTTGTTTCAATCTAGCCGTCTGTAAAGAGTGACCTCCCGACGGGACGTCATCCATGTAGATTTCCTTCTGTAAGACACTAGCGCCTAAGGGAAAATGTTCCTTTTCATCAAATGCTAACTGTTTGATAACTCTATTTGCGAGAAATGGGCTAGATGCTAACCCATAAGTAACTGTATTCAATTTGTAAATTTGAATCGGGTCTGAGGAATTGAATCTCCACAATATCAACTGATATAACCTGTCTTCCTCAGCTAGGAGTATTTGTTTAAACATTTGTTTAATGTCTGCGACGAATGTGTATTTGTATTTACGCCAACTAATAACAAGGTGAGATAAATCGGGCAGTAAATTGGTCCCTACATGAAGACAATCATTCAAACTAACCCCAGCTCTCGTCTTCATGGAGCCGTTGAAGACTGTCCGTAATTTAGTAGTTGAACTACTTTCCTTGAGTACCCCATGATGAGGTAAGAAGCAACAATTATTCAAATGCAAATGGGAAGTGGATATTACAGACATATTCTCAGTCGCAATATAGTCTTGCATAAACTCACAATAGGTCTGTTTGAAAACTGAATCTCTATCAAAGTGTCTTTCCATATTAGCAAGTATTTTCTGTGCTGATCTGTGAGTATCGTGGAAAGAAGGAGGTTCACTAATGCAAAGGGGCAGTCTTACAATATACCGCCCATCGGACATCCTTGAGTGTGTCTCAAGAAAATGCTGCTCGCATGTCTGCTGATCGGGAGTTTCAAGTTGCACAGGAGGAAGCTCCTCTTGCAACCAGAATTTTTGCAAGAGTTCATTGACATCCTCGTCTATTATGCAGTGTAGCACAGTTGGCCTGACTCGTTGAGTGCCACTGTTGCAGCCTGTTTCCCCCGATATCAACCAACCAAGACTCGACTGTGTAGCAATAAGTTCATGGCTTTTGCCTTTAATTACCCGACCTTCCACCACCTCAGCGTGTACGTCCGCCCCCAGTAACATGTCTATGGACCCGGTCCATGGAAACGCGGATGTGCTAATTCCAGTTCATTCAAATGTTTCCAATCGCAGTCATTTGCCGAGACAACAGGGGTGTAGCCGCTGACCTTTCCTACTAAGTAGGTGCCGACTCGACAGCTGAGAGTAGACGCAAAATGAAGCTTGATGGTAAAGACAGCCTTGTTTTAAAGTAGTTAAAGAACTATTACATAGTCCACTTATAGGTAATCTACAAGCGATTCTATCTAACCGCAATCTCTGACACAGAGATATCATGATGAATGAAGATTGAGAGCATTGATCTATAATTGCCCGTGCGAGGCATTCTTCCCCTTGACTATTTACTACATATACATAAGCTGTAGCGATAAGAACGGTATCAATAATACCGGAATGGCTTTCGGCCATGTGTGCAACTGCACCAGATCCAGATGTCGAGGCTTCTGGAGCAACCGGATCCTTGGATCCTTCATTTGACGTGAGACTCCGATTTAATGCCTGATTATTACTTGCGGACCATGCGTTTCGATTAAGATGCAGGATAGTGTGATGCTTACCGTTGCATTCTTTACAGCGGTTTTTCGAAGAACAAGATTCTAACAAGTGGTTTCCCAAGTAATTATGACATATCCCTTTCGATTTCACAAGCTCATGTCTTTGAGGAATGGTTTGTGCTCGAAAGACGTCACACTGTAAGAGAAAATGAGGTTTCGAACGCAGAGAACATTTTTGGGGGAACCGTCCGTTATTTGATCCCTTGAATGACTTCTTGGCTACATGAAAGGTCTTGGCTGTATACTGTTTGTCAGTTTGTTGGTTAGGATGACTGCGTGACTTGTTATCTTTCAAGGCAGAGGCTATCGACGCGGTTCTAGCTTTGGCTGCACTTTCAATAGCCTCCAATGATATAATTTGAGATGACAGGAAACTCTCAAGTTCAGCAAATGTAGGAGGTTCATGGGAATCACCTAGTGACGACTCCCACTCCTTTCTGGTCTGTGTATCAAGTCTACTAGCAATCAAGAACACAATAATATCATCCCAAGTCTCAGTTGAGCGACCAAGCGCCTTTAATGAGGCCAAGGGTCCCATAACTCCCAGCAGAACTCTCTGAAGTTCGGCCGAGGTTTCCGAAGAAGCATCTGTCACTGAAAACATGTCGGCTAAGGTCACATGTACTAAGCTCCTTTTATTCTCAAAATATTTCACTAACCTTTGCCAAGCAAGTGCAAAATTCCCTTCAACTATAGGAAGGTTTTTAATCTGGTCAAATGCAACGCCTTCCAAACATGACTGCAAGTACTGAAACTTAGAAACGTCAGACAGACTTGCTCTATCCTTAACAAGAGAGGTACATAAACTTTTAAACGAAGGCCACCCCGTATAACTTCCAGAAAATTTAGGCAAATCTATTTTTGGCAACCGAGCCTCACTCTGATCATGAGTTACAGAAGTTTCAAATTTGTCGTCGGCTTTGACGCGTGAGTATGTGCCAACTAGGACATTCAAGTGTTCTTGAAACTCTCCACGTATCTCATAATACAATTCTTCCATCGCATCTATACTTTGTAGAGTGGAAGGATTTCCTCAGGAGAATTTTACGGGAAAAGTACAAGAAGCTTTATTTAGCTGTTCTGGCTCTGTACAAGAGTAACCACTAACTGTTGCGAACGAACGACTGAAATACAAATTTTGAAGGCCTGGTTGTCCTTGGTTTTTCTTTCGTTGGTATTAGCGCGCGAGTCGTCGTTGGCGGTGAAAAACATATAGCGACGACCGCGTGCCACAACAAATGCTCCGCGCAAAGGTGTTTCCCTTACAGTTCGGCCTATTCTGACACTATGACCGTCCTCGGTCATCGTCGATTTCATAGCGACTAAACAAAGCGATAAACAAAAGAGATGATATATATGCGTACATATAATAATGTATGGTAAAATAAAAATGGGATGACATAAATTTCTGACATAAAATGTTATAAAATTATTAGTCATCACGATTATTTGGCCAGGGTTTCATTTGGTCAGGCCCTACAACCGTCGAAAAGGGTATACGTGTTCGTTGAAATCCATCGATATCGCTGACTACGTATCGATCATGATCTAATACCTTAATTACCTCATATGGGCCTTTAAACTTAGCTATTAATTTTTTATTGACTCCTGGTGTAACATCGTGATTTCTAATCATTACATAATCTCCGAATCCATATTGAGTACTTGGTTTGTGACGCCGATCATACAGTAACTTATTGCGGTCTTGCATTTTATCAATAACGACGCACGCATTGTTTCTTATCGCAACTGAGTCTCTCGATTGATCAATAATATCAATAAGAATTGGTCGTACGCTATCGTTTACTTTACCCGCTTGATCCACACCGAAAAGTAATTTGCTGGAAGTATTTCCCGTCGATTGGCAAATTGTATTGTTTATAGCGTATTCTACGTTATCGAGGACGTAAGACCAATCCTTGGGTGCTTCGCATAATTTCGCTAATATCGGCGTTACTAATCTATTATATCTTTCAGCCTGTCCGTTGGCTCGAGGTGTTCCGACAGCTATTAACACGTGGCTTATTCCTGCTTCGTCAATAAATTCTTTAAAAATGTTCGACGTGAAACAGGAGCCGCGATCACTAATTATACGTTTGGGCTTGCTGTAACTTCGGAAATAATCGCTAAGATGTTTAATAACTTCCTCGGTCGTCGTGGACTTGCACGCGAACAATCTAATAAATTTTGTAAACGCATCGACAACTAATAGTATAAATTTATAACCACGTCCGCTTTTCTCAAACGGACCGCAATGATCGATGTGTATCGTGCTAAATGGTACATTGTCTTTCGGAATATTGTTTAAAAGTCCTTCGCTTCGGCCTTCTAAGGGGGAAAACTCAACACACTTGAGACAATTACGAATGTGCTGCTTAACTTTTCGCCGTATATTCGGAAACCAGTATACCTGTGTAATGTGCTGGACCACTTTTTCGAAGCCTAAATGTCCTAAATCGTCGTGTGAGGCACGTAATACGTTTGATTCTAAGCTCTGTGGTACATAAAATAATAACTTATTCTTTTCTGCTTTTCGATACACTAAGCCATTTCTAAGCTCGTAGACCTTGTCTTCCGTTATTTCCAAACGTTTCCGAATTGCTTGGATGGTCTCATCTTGGCATTGTTTTAACGCTAGGACTTGTTCGAACGTATTTCCCTCTAAAATTAATATATTATGACACCTGCTCAATGCATCTACATGGTTCATTCTCTCGTTACGTCGATGTTCTATCTCGTAATCGTAATTTTCTAAAAATAACGCCCAGCGGTAAATACGTGGATTTACATTTTGTTTACTCAGAGTTAATCGAAAACTGTCACAATCTGTAATTATTTTAAAATGTATTCCAGACAGATAGATATCAAATCTCTTAATTGCGTAAATGACGGATAAACATTCCAATTCAAAACTGTGGTACTTTGATTCCGGGGTACTTGCACGCTTGCTGAAATAAAATACTGGTCGAAAAAGTCCGTCTGTCTGTTTCTGAAGCAAGATAGCTCCGAATCCACTAGCACTGGCGTCGCAATGCAGTTCTGTTACCAATTTCTGATCATAAATGGCTAACAAGACGGGTTCCGCTGCTAATTGTTGTTTCAAAATTTCGAAAGCTTGATGTTCGTTCGGACCAAATTGAAATTCCATGTTCGTTTTAATTGTATCATAAAGAGGTTTCGCTAAAATCGAGAAATTTTTAATAAACCGACGGAAGTAAGTGGCCAGGCAAACAAACCGATGTAATTCTTTGGTATTTTTCGGAATAGGATAGTTCAGAACCGATTCTACATTTTCTTTGCTGGGCCGTATTCCGGTCTCGTCTACCAAATAACCCAAATAGTTCACATGCGTGTACAAAAAGGAGCATTTATCCCAACGAAACTCTAATTGATATTGAGCAGCTAAACTGAAAATACTACTCAGAATATTTAAGTGATCGTCTATTGTGGTTGTTGCGACCAATATGTCGTCAAAATACAATAATATTTTATGATCGTTTAATAAATTACGGAAAATGTTAGATAAATAACGTTGGAATACACGTGGTGCATTTGTTAAGCCAAAAGGCATTTTCAGATATTCATATTGGCCAAGTGGCGTTACGAAGGAAGTATACTTCACCGATTCGTTAGCCATTTTAACATGGTGAAAGCCATTACGTAAATCGAGTTTGGAAAAATATCTTTTACCTTTCAATTGGTCCAAATGATCATCAATGAGCGGAGTTGGGTAATTATCTCGAATTGTTATTGCATTCAATGCTCGATAGTCTACGCATAACCTCACATCGCCTGTTTTCTTCCGTACTAACACTATTGGACTCGCGTACGGAGAGTTACTCGGTTGAATAATCTTGTCTTTAAGCAAAGTGTCTAAAAGTTCCTTCAATTTTTCTTTATCAGCAAAGGAGAGTCTCCTGGGACGAAAGCTAATAGGTTGCGTATTTTTTAACTCGATCGCCATCTCGAAACCGGTAGAAGTAATACTGTTATTATCGCAAGAGTTCAATGCTTCGAAAAATAAATTTTTAACAGCATCGGTTAAGCCCGACATTTTGGGGTTTATATCTAAAGTTTTTATTGGGTCGGTTGACTTATCGACGTATTGAATCTGTAAAATTTGTTTTTCGAAATCGTCGACCTGCTCTATTCGAAATTGCTGTCCTAAAGTTATTTTAAACGAAGGATTTAATATATAATCTCGTCCTAAAATAACGGCGTAATACATCGTAGTATCCGGAACGATTAGAAATTTCATAAAAATATCGACATTATTTATACAAACAGTTGTTTCAAAAATACATACCTTCAACGTTCAAAGGTGAACCGTTGATCCCGCTAAACGAATCTGTTTGTTGGTAAGGTGACCGAAACGCTACGGTATAAAACTAGATTTAATCAAACTGACGGGGGAGCCTGAATCGATCATAGCAGATAGAGAATAATCACAAATATTACCATCGTTACTATGCAGCGAAAATTTAAATGATACCATAAATGCAGTCTGTGTCGATGTTGGTTGTACCAGACTGACAGTCGTCGGCCTCGATGATTCCTGCCGTGACGCTCTGGGTAACAAATTGTTGCTCTCTTGCTGATTTTGTGGGCAGCTATCGACTTTGTGCGACCGGCTTCCACACTTGTAACATGATCCCCAATCACGTTTTGGCTGGCGGCAATCTCGTTGTAGGTGACCACTGGTATTGCATTTGAAACACTTGGATTCTTCACGACGAATTCCTTGAAATGTTGTTCCTACCCTCTTCGTTAGCACAGGCCGCTTCACCTCTTTCTCCTCGTGTATGAATTTTGGATCCTCCAATGTCAGTTTCGCAAACGCTTTCAGCATCTGGTCTGTTGTTTCAAAGCATTGCATTCTTGCTTGGTTCCTTAATTCAGTGTCGGATATACCGTCGATAACAACATCAATTAATTCTTCCTGGTCGATACTGACTTCTTCGGCTAGCGTCAGTTTATCGTGAAAATAATCGGTGAAAAATTCATTTTTCTTCCAAATGCGCGCCTCCAATTTTTTTCTTAACGACAGTTTGTTCGGACGGTGATCGAACAGTGACTGTAATTTTTCAAAAATTCCCGATACGGATAACGATACGTTAGTTGATCGTGCTCGAAACCAATTTAACGCTTTCCCTCTTAAACGTTGGTGGATCAACAGACGCGTCGAGTTTTCGTCTAACTCGTACGTTTGCTTCAACAATTCTTCAACTTGCCGCTTCCAATTGCCAAAATTGTCGCCATCACCCGAAAACTCGTTTAGCATTTCGGCTATGTGGCGTGTTAGCAGGTAATAGCAGTGTAAAGGAATATAGGCGACTATAACGG
>CM052289.1:8361663-8383285 GCA_028455765.1 Lasioglossum oenotherae
CCAGGTATTATCGCCGTACTCTCCTTGTCGAGACGAGCGGCCAGGAACACTCATTCTCTCTCGCTCCCTCTCGACAGGCGTGCAGGTATTGTCGCCGTACTCTCCTGCCGAGGCCTGGGCGGCCAGGAGTTGACCCGTTCTCTCTCGTTCGACAGGCGTCCAGGTATTATCGCCGTACTCTCCATGTCGAACGAGCGACCAGGAACAGACTCCCGTCCTCTCCCGTTCTCCCGGCAGGCGTCCAGGTATTATCGCCGTACTCTCCTGTCGGGGTGCTACTGCTAACCAAGAGCGGCCGTGGTCCTTACCTCGTCCTCTCTCTCGGAATAGCAAATAGGCCGAGTCCCTCCGCGAACCCTCTATTTATATAAATTCGTTACTAACTGCGAACGTGAAATCAACAGCGGTCGTTAAGCGCGATTCGTCTTTTCGCGCGCTCCCCTTACGTCGCTACCTCACGTCGGTCGTCTACGAACTATGCTTCTAGAAGCTTTTAGAAGCTTGTCGATTCCGAATTTCTTCTAGATTATTCTATACATGCTACAAGGTGAAATTCGCAAAAAAATTATAATTCATAGATTGTGCGAATCTTAAGTATCTCGGTTTCATTTTATCGTGTTTTCTATAAAGCATATTTTATTGATGTAATTCTATGTATATGTGTCTTCGAGTTTTAAATACTTTGTTATAGAGAAAAGAAAGAAATTCAAGTTGTAGAAATGGCTCTATTGTTGTTTACTTCTTTTGAGGCATTCGCTTTTGGTACCTCGTCTCTTATGCGGAACAGCAATTGTTGTGTATGTACCACTCAGGGTTGCTAATGAAATATTTCACTGATATTTACCTTCCCTAACATTTTCAGTGATAGCAGATGTTCCGATACTTGTCAAAGTAAACTAACGAATCTATAATAGCATATTTAGAATAATAAACTTTCGATGTTTCATTAACTTTTACCTTTGTTTACCTTTTCTTTTCTTTACTCGGCTTATGACTCTGTCAGACACAACTACTATTTTTGGCGTATTTTACCTTGAAATACTTTTTAAATGTTTTAATCTTGCTTTTAAAAGACTTCTACAAAACTACCCTTGACTAGTGTGAAGTCAGAAATAAAAAAAGAAGAGAATTAATGAAATAAAAAAATAGACCTACGACGGGAGCGAACCTAGTATAGGCCGACCCACAGTCGAACGCCTAACGCGCTAAGCCAACCGAGCTGTTGGAATCGTGATTGATATTTCTAGATGTAATGTTTATACTGTAGAAATATTATGTATGTATGTATGTATAATTCTTTATTGATCCCCTTAAGGTTACAATTCTTTTATCATTCCTCTAATCCATTCTATCTTTCTTATACATTTGTCTTACATTTCTAACTTATTAACTAACTTATATCTATCTTAACCTACACGCCATCGAATATAAATATATATATATATATATATATATATATATAGAGAGAGAGAGAGAGCGCACCAGACATAATATATTATATTATATTATATTGCAATTATTTCAATATAATACAATATATACTGTAACGTCCTAACGTCCGTCACCGGACTCCCTCCTTATATTTACGCCAAAAGCGAATATATAATTGATTAATATTGAAGTCTAAGAAGACTTTTATTTAACGTCATCACTTTGGAATGTGACTTCGTCAAGCCTCAATGATTTTGGGAATAACAATTTCAAGGCCTGCTCACTCAGGCATACGACTCTATTGTTTCCCCCACTGATCCACTGTCTTCTCTCTCAACCACGAAATTCTTCCTATTGTCTCCCCACCACAAACCCACCTGGCAACAGGCCTATAAAAGCCAGGATCAGAGAGCAGAGAGCTCAGTATCAGTAGTAGCATTATTATCACACACAAAATTCATTAACCTTCAACGAGTATCAGCTTTCACTAGTATTCCGATTCTTCAAATCAGTCAGTCGGGATTATTTAACCGAGAACAGTCTCATTAACATAATAACGAATAATTATTCAATATCTAATTTATGGTTACAACAATCCAGTACCTACAACCAGTTCTCATTGATGAACGAATCGGGACGCTATAATTTATTTATAGTTAATACCCGTAGTCTGAGAGAACGCCTCCTTTCAACAAATTCTCCTATACGATTCACGTGCGGTCATTACAACGATCTACCCATCAAAGTGACGTGTGCGCGTGCGACGAGGACAAGGTGCGAGTAAAGGTGAAAATCGTGTATCCATAAGAACCCGTTATCCTTTTCTCCCTCGAATTAGGCGGACTTGGTCTAGCCGTTCGAGAATTCATAAATCCCGATTCAAAACCTCTCTCGAGATCGAATATTAGGAAATCAGTTAAATTTCACTCGGACCGGGAACTGCGTGGTCCGCTCCCACGTCACCGCGAGTCGCGAGCGAAAAGTCAAAAGTACGAGATCGAATCGTTCCCATTTCCTTCCAACGCCTGATTTCGGACGTTACATTGGTGACAGCAGCGGTGGGATTTCGAATCGCTCAACGGAGCACCCACAATTGCCACATTCTGCGTAAATTTCAGCATACACGATGTCTCGAATCTCGAATCAAAGCAACCCCGCATCGGTACAGTCGGTTCTCAATGAGGCCACAGCGAGGGAGCGCGTTATATTGGAACAACTCGAAGCAATGGGACGAAGACACCAAGAACTGCTCAACAAATACAACGTGCAACAGGAGCGTGAGCAAGTCCCCGTCGTGAAGACCGAATCCGCAGCAAACCTCACCGCGATCGAAGGGTTGGCCGGCAAATTGAAAACACTTCAAGAAATGATCGAGAATATGGTCAGCCCAGCAAACTCTCATACATCCGAGCGCAGTCCGACGCCCGATCCCTCAAGACCGCTGGACAGGGTCGCGCACAGAATCAAGGTCCATTCGTCCCACGTATACGGACGAATTACGTTGAAGGACGCAGTGGAAACCGTCCCTCACTTCGATGGCGAGAATATCACCGTCTTCCAATTCGCACGAGCATGTAAACGGGCTCGTGAAATGCTACCTGCGGAAGCTGAGCCAAATCTGACAAAACTCCTGCGTAATCGGTTGAAAGGACACGCAGCTCTGGCCGTTGAAGACCAAATACATCAATCAGTAGACGAATTGATCAACAGACTGAGATACGTCTTCTCACCTTCAAAAACTCCGAATCATTACCGAGGCGAATTGGCCAATATAATTAAAGAGCCCAAGGAACATATCCTCGACTACATTTCGAGAGTCAAAGATTTATACTCCGCTATTATCGACGGCGAAAAAGAACGATACGGTACGCTGAGTAGCAATCACGTCAACGACATTAACGACCTCACTTTGGAGTCCTGCCTGGACGGGCTACCCCCCACCATGAGGACTCGAATACGTCATGAGGGCTGTTACGACCTAACTGCGACCTTCGACTCCGCCATCCAAATCACAAAAGAAATGGAAAGAGACAGCCGAAGATTTTCAACGACCTCGCGACCGACGCCAACCACGTGCCAGATATGCCTCCGACCGGGACATGAAGCCCGTGCCTGTCGTGACCACGGATTATCTCGCGGCCACGGATCGCCCCGTGACTATGGATCGCCCCGTAACTATGGATCGCCCCGCGATTATGGACCGCCCCGCGGCCCCATGCATAACATTCAAGATCAACCCGCTCACTGGCCAGATCCACCACGCCGTGCCGCCAACAATGACGCGACTAGCACGCGACAATTCCAAGGCGCAGGAACAAAAATCTGTGCCTATTGCAAAGCGACAGGCCACCTAATTTCAGAGTGTAGGAAACGGGCCTACAACAACCAAAGGTTTCAGGGAAACGAAAACCGCCCACGAGAAACTACGAGCGCGCCTCGTGGAGCACCGATACAACAGACGTGTTCCGCCCTTCCGATAGCCACGGAACAGGAGAACCAGGACGAACACGAGCATGCGCAGTCCAACTGAAATCGACTCTGGTCGTACCCGCAATAATGCTGCACTCCACTGATCTCAAAGAAGCAACAGAAGCCATGGTCGACACCGGATCGGAAATAAATATCATGAAGCAAGAAGCTTTGAGTAAACCCGAGCTGATCAACGCTCAAGAAAAAGTGAGCATCACGGGCATCACAAGCCATACCATTACCACTCTCGGCACATTCGAAATTAACATATTCAATCACAAGGTAACATTTCACGTCGTCGCCGAAGACTTACCGATACCTCAAAAGGGCATCATTGGCTCCGAATTCTTCCGAAATCAATCCGTCGACATCGTCTACTCAGAAAATTGTCTCCGTTTCCATGGCACCACTATTCCATTTCTCAATCGCGAACAAATTATGCTTCCGGCAAGATCCAAAATGGTCATTTCAGTACACATTCTAAATCCAAACCTTGACGAAGGCTACGTGCCGTGCCAAGATCTCGGCGAAGGAGTCCACCTGGCACACGCCATAATAAAATCGAAACAAGGGAAAGCCTATCTCCCCGCAGTCAACACAACGAATCAAAATATCATGCTGCGGGAACCCAACGTCGAACTCCAAGAGTTCGAGGAATTCAAGGAACCTCTACCGATTCCTTCTTCACAGATCTCTTCTATTTCTTCTATTTCTATTTCGTCCACCACAGTACACCCACTCACTGAATCTTTACCAAATCCAGGTGTGCTGTGCGTAAAGTCCCAATCTTCTCCAAAGGTATGCGAACCCAATCCTAATTCTAATTCTACTAATTCTCGCACGTCGGAGTCCTATTCTAAAGAATCCAAGCCGATTCTATCTATCTGTGAAGAAAAATCCTCTGAGAATACGTCGAATCCAGTCTCACTATTGCCTTGTCATCTCACTCACCAAACTACCACATCCCCAATATCATCCGGTATAAACCCGTACGCCAATGACCGAACAACCGAGATCATGAAACATTTAAACACGGAACATTTAAATGCGGAAGAAGAAGCCAGCGTCAGAAACCTTGTGAAAGAATATAATGCCGTATTTCACCTACCCGAAAACCAACTCGGATACACCAACGCGATCACCCATCGGATAACGACGACGGACGACCGACCAATAAACGTGAAACAATATCGCTTTCCACCGATTCACAAAGAAGAAGTGAATAAGCAAGTCAACGAACTCCTCGACAACAATATCATACAGCCATCGACATCACCATACAATTCCCCCATCTGGATAGTCCCCAAGAAACCGGGGCCGGACGGTCAAAAGAAATGGCGAATGGTAATCGATTACCGACTACTGAACGCCAAAACCATACCCGACGCCTACCCGTTGTCCAACATTACGGATATATTGGACCAATTAGGCGGCGCTAAATATTTCTCTGTCTTCGACTTGGCGTCAGGATTCCACCAGATCCCGATGGACGAGTCCGATATGCAGAAGACAGCATTTTCCAGTTCTCATGGGCACTATGAGTTTAAACGAATGTCAGTCGGCCTGAGAAACGCACCCGCCACCTTCCAACGATTGATGGACCATATCCTCTCCGGACTCCAAGGAATAGAGATGTTCATATACTTGGATGACATAGTCATATACGCAAGCTCCATCAGAGAACACGAAATCAAATTCAGAAAACTAGCCGGAAAACTGCTCGAGGCCAACCTCAAATTACAACCGGGGAAATGCGAATTTTTGCGAAAAGAAGTGGCATACTTGGGGCACATCATCACCGAGAATGGAGTTCGACCCGACCCGAAGAAAGTCGAGGCAGTAGCACAGTTTCCCGTACCCAACAATCCTAAGAAAATCAAACGGTTCCTTGGACTCGTCGGATACTATAGAAAATTCATACCGAACTTTTCGAAAATCTCGAAACCGCTCACCAACATCTTAAAAAAGAAGAACAAGTTCTCCTGGGGCCCTAAAGAACAAGAATCGTTCGAATATTTACGACAACAGCTGACCACCCAACCAATTCTGCAATTTCCCGATTTTACTAAACAATTCCACGTCACAACAGACGCATCCTGCAATGCCATCGGGGGAGTGCTCAGCCAGACCGTCGGAAAAAAGGAATTGCCAATATCTTATGCCTCAAGAACGCTAAATAATGCGGAAGAAAATTACTCGACAATTGAAAAGGAGCTTTTGGCTATTGTCTACTGCGTGGGACACTTCAGGCCCTACCTGTATGGTAAACTCTTCACACTATTCACCGATCACAAACCACTGGTATGGCTACACAGCGTAAAGGATCCAACGTCTCGTTTAGTCAGATGGAGATTAAAACTAGCAGAATACGACTACGAAATCCGTTATCAACCAGGGAAGACCAACTACATCGCAGATGCGTTGTCACGTATCACCCACGCGAAAATGTTACCCATAATGGCCCGATCAACTAGCAACAGCGATTCGGATGAAGACGTGCCCAATCCAAAGAGGCATAAATATACGCCTCCACGAGAATCGACAACGACAACAAACGAATCGACCAGTACTACGCCAGACACACTGACACCTG
Organism: Lasioglossum oenotherae; assembly: GCA_028455765.1. Taxonomy (NCBI): domain Eukaryota; kingdom Metazoa; phylum Arthropoda; class Insecta; order Hymenoptera; family Halictidae; genus Lasioglossum; species Lasioglossum oenotherae. The sequence continues at coordinate 8,368,157 of CM052289.1, forward strand.
AAGGAGTGGAAAATGACATCGATTACGTACCAACCCAATCTCCATCTACCGAGGCATCGACGTCTGCAAACGATTCACTGCCAGCAGAAATACCAGACGAACATACACGCAGTATTTATACTGACACGGATTCGGTATCCACCATATCATCAGAAGAAGACGAACCGCCGATCACCGCAACACCCGATAACGAATCCGGCTTCCGAATCATCGAGTCCAACGATCCTTTAACCCTGATCCACGACAATCACGTATTCTTCGTCACAACGAGAGGAGAACCTTGCGACGCAGGAGCAAAGGAACTTGACCAGGGTAACATCTTGCCACAAATAACGGAATTGACCCTCGGGAGAGCCAGAGTATTCGACAACAGAAATAGACTACTGATAGCCCTAGCGCTACAAGAGAGAATTGTTATGCAGCCCGACCCATCCATCCTGGAAGAGTGCATCGCTTCCCTACAAGATGTCATACGCGAAATGCATCTCCAAACAATCTGCATCGCAAAACAACTCACACTCGGAACAGAACCCTGGGATCGGATATTGGCACTGTTGAATACATACCTCTCGGAATTCAACATCACATTAACAATAACCTCGCAAACAGTCAGAATCCCCGAAGAAATCGAACGAGAACGCATCATCAGAGAAAATCACTGCTCTGCCATCGCCGGACACAAAGGGGTCAATAAAACATACAGTCGAGTACGTCATCAATACTACTGGAAAACCATGAAGAAGGAAATACAAACCTTCATACAAAACTGCCTCGAATGCCAGCGGAAGAAACTAGTACGTGTAAAAACCCGTCAACCACTGGTAATAACTGACACACCAGGGTCAGCGTTTGATAAAGTGGGCATGGACATCGTAGGACCGTTACCACCTACCAGAAGAGGAAATTCGTACATCCTCACAATCCAAGACCTACTCACCAAATTCTCTTTGGCAATTCCATTACCAAACGTAAGGTCCGTTCAAGTCGCAGATGCGTTTATTAAAGAATTTATTTGTCGCTACAGAACTCCCCGAGCGATTCTCACCGACCAAGGCACCAACTTCGTAAGCACCTTCATAAAAACGATCACCAAAAGATTCAAAATCCGACACTTCAAATCTACGTCGTTCCACCCGCAAACCTACGGTTCCATAGAAAGATCGCACCACGTGCTCGCGGAGTATTTAAAAATGTACGTAATAGCCAATAAAGAATGGGACGAATGGACAAACTTCGCCTCCTTCTCTTACAATACAAGTATACATGAAGGAACGCGATATACACCGCACCAACTAGTCTTCGGCAAAATCGCTAGGACTCCAACTACGGAAAGCAGAACCGACGACACGGGAGTAGTCACTTACGACAATTACCTTGAAAACCTCAACCGAATCATCTCCGAAACTCAAAAGATAGCACGCTCCAATCTGCACAAGGCAAAAGAAAAATCGAAGAAACACTATGACAAGCAAGTTCACCCACACGAATTCCAAGCTGGAGAGTCAATTTTCGTCCTCAACGAACCAAAAAGAGGAAAATTCGCAGATAATTATACAGGGCCACACACAATACTGGAAGTCCTACCGCAACAGAACCTGAAAATTACCTGGAGAAGGGGTACCAAAATCATCCATTCCAACAAAGCAAAAAAAGTCGTGCATTTAGGATACCAGTATAATTTAGGAGAAAGAGGGAAGGGGATACCCTATTGACAAGAATTTACGTGAATGAGAGCAGCCAGCCAAGTCGATCAGTCATTCATCATCCACCGATCAACATGGATCTTAATAATAACAAGACGCACAAGAAGACGCACCGAGCGGGCAGGAAGGTACAACTTAGGAGAATCCTCAAGTCTCTATACGCGAAGGATGACACGGGGGACCCGAGGAACTTCAAATTTCCGGAAATTGAAACGCCGAGACCCAAAAAGGAAGAAACCGTCCTATACAGACCATTCCGGATACGGATCCCACCGGAACAACTGGGCTCTACCCGTCAAACTCGACTAGAGGACCTGCGAATAGTGGACGTGCGACCGGACAACTCCGACAATTGGCTGCCAAAACCGCGAGGAAAACCTACGATAAGATCGGTAATCGATATTCCAGCATGCCACTACTGGAATCCAAGGACAAACACAGTGTGCCCAGGGTCGCCTCCACCACGGCCAGAAATAGAAACAGTGACCATCGACTAGGCCGTTCCAATTTCAAATTTTTTTTATTTTTTTATCTATTTCTGTTTTTCATGCTCCATAGCTGCAGGTTGCGCTGTGCGAGCTCACATTTCATTTCCTTTCTTTCTCCGCAACTGCAGTTAGCAGTATGCGAGTGCCATTTTGGTTCCTACTTCTTGCAATCTCTTGGTATTCTTCACTCCCTTCGCGGGAGCCTGTCGCGGTCAGCGAACAAAAAAAATTCAAATCCGTTTGCTTCGCAAACAAATTTTCTTTTTTTTCTCCGAGGGGTGACGTGTAACATCCTAACGTCCGTCACCGGACTCCCTCCTTATATTTGCGCCAAAAGCGAATATATAATTGATTAATATTGAAGTCTAAGAAGACTTTTATTTGACGTCATCACTTTGGAATGTGACTTCGTCAAGCCTCAATGATTTTGGGAATAACAATTTCAAGGCCTGCTCACTCAGGCATACGACTCTATTGTTTCCCCCACTGATCCACTGTCTTCTCTCTCAACCACGAAATTCTTCTTATTGTCTCCCCACCACAAACCCATCTGGCAACAGGCCTATAAAAGCCAGGATCAGAGAGCAGAGAGCTCAGTATCAGTAGTTGCATTATTATCACACACAAAATTCATTAACTTTCAACGAGTATCAGCTTTCACTAGTATTCCGATTCTTCAAATCAGTCAGTCGGGATGATTTAACCGAGAACAGTCTCATTAACATAATAACGAATAATTATTCAATATCTAATTTACGGTTACAACGATCCAGTACCTACAACCAGTTCTCATTGATGAACGAATCGGGACGCTATAATTTATTTATAGTTAATACCCGTAGTCTGAGAGAACGCCTCCTTTCAACAAATTCTCCTATACGATTCACGTGCGGTCATTACAACGATCTACCCATCAAAGTGACGTGTGCGCGTGCGACGAGGACAAGGTGCGAGTGAAGGTGAAAATCGTGTATCCATAAGAACCCGTTATCCTTTTCTCCCTCGAATTAGGCGGACTTGGTCTAGCCGTTCGAGCCAACGATCCAACCCAAATTAGGCAGACTTGGTCTAGCCGTTCGGGCACCCTCCTCATGCACGGTCAGGCGGACTTGGTCTAGCCGTCCGAGAATTCCTAAATCCCGATTCAAAACCTCTCTCGAGATCGAATATTAGGAAATCAATTAAATTTCACTCGGACCGGGAACTGCGTGGTCCGCTCCCACGTCACCGCGAGTCGCGAGCGAAAAGTCAAAAGTACGAGATCGAATCGTTCCCATTTCCTTCCAACGCCCGATTTCGGACGTTACAATACTTATACTAAACAAGTAATATATATATATAGATTTTATTTCACTTCAGCCTTCCTTTTCCGGCCGTACTTCTCCTATTCCCCTTCTTTCATTCACATTCTCTCTCCAATCTTCCACCTTCCTCATCCACTCTTCCCCTTTTCCCTCATCATCCAGCACCTCTCACATTCTTTCCTGCCATCCATTCTCCTCATCCACTCTCATGCATACTTCCCACACGTGATCCCACGTCTCTTTTTCCCATCTACACACTCTACACACTCTCATCTCATCCTCCAACCAGTAGCTATCCCCCCTCATTTCATTTCCTGATCTGAACATTGCCACCCTTTGCCATCTGCTCTCCCCCCATCCTTTTTTCAAATATCCCGGTAGCCCCTCTCCCTTTACCATCCCATACCATTTATTGGATCTTGAATTTGTTATTCTTTCCCATCTTTCCTCTTTTTGCCTTTTCTTCTCCCTTTTTATGATTTCCTCGCTTATGTTTTCTTTTCTCTCCTCTAACCACTTGTTCATCTCCCCCGTATCCCATCCCCTTTCTCCAAACAAATCCCCTCTCTGTTTTTCCCATCCATCCCTTATCCCTCCCTTTCTATCTTTTCTCCTGATCTCTTCCCAACATATCCTTGCCAGCTCCCCCCCTTTTCCCTCCGCTAGCATTCTTTCCTACCTTTTAGATTTCCCTGTCTTTGCATTACTTTCCTTTTTTGTTCCATATCTACCATTTTGACCCTTACCATCCCACTCCCATCCTTCCCTACCTTCCCTAACTTCCCTATCTCTTTTATTCCCTCATCTTTGACTCCCATTGCCTCCCATACCCTTTTTACTTCTTCTTTCAAATCTTTTCCTTCTATCTGTATCCTTCTAATTATTATATTATTCCTCTTCTCCTCTCTTTCTCTCCTATCTTGCATGATATCTATTCTCCTAATTCTCCTCCTATTATCTTCTCCTAATCCTTCTCCTATCCCTCTTCCGCTACCTTTATTTCCCTCTTCTTTTTTCTCCCTCGTCATTTCTTCTGTTCTCCCCTCTACTTTTACTACCCTTCCCTCTATGCTTTCTATCCATTCTTTTATCTTTTCTCTTTTTAACTCTCCTTCCCTTCTCTCCTCCCTCCACTTCTCCCTTTACCTGCTCCATTCCTCTATCAGTCTTCTACCTTCCTCTTTCTCCCCCTTCACCTCTTCCCTCATTTTCCTCACCTCCCCCATTAACCCTCTTAACATTTCCTCTATTCCCTTATATGCCCCTTCCTCCTCCCTTTTAACTTCTTGCGGTGACCTTTTTGTTGTATCGCTCCTTTTTAAAACCGCTTTCTCATCCTCCCCCTTACCTTCTACTTCCCCTATCCCCCATTTCTCCCCACGCTGTCTATACTTTCAGTGCTACACCACCGCTCTATGTTAGCTTCCTTCCTAATCTTGCCTAATCTACCTTTCTCTTCTTTATCATCCTCTCTCCCCTCCCCCTTATCTTCTCCTCTTCTCTCATTCATTTTCATCTATCTTTCTTTCTTTCTTCCCTCCTATTCCTTCTCAAATTTCCCGCTTCCTAGTCTATCTGTCCCCCAGTATCTCTATCTCTCTCTATGTAGCGCCACTTTCACTCCTGTTCTCTTTTCCGCGCCCGCCTGTCTATTGCCACGTGAACCTAACCTATTACACCCACTCTCTTTTCCCTCCCCTCCTACTCTTTCTCCTACTCCCTCACCCTTGGCCCTTTCTCTCCCGCCTATCCCTACACCTTGCTCACCCCTCTCACACTTTTCTTCACTCACACTCTTTTCACTCCACTCTTGCACACAGGAATCTCGCTCAATCAATTATGCTCACCAACCTCTCATACGACCGGAAACGGAAATCTCTACTGTAGAAATATTAATTAAGTTGATTTCATTTTTTAATTACTTCTATACAATGCGCAAGGTTTATCAGTGCCTGATAGACTTACAGAATAAATAGAACGTAATAATTTTAAGGTTAGCTTAGTTCTTCGCGGAAAAAACGTCGAAAAAATCGGTTTTTATTTTTTTTTAACAACAGCGCACCAAACCAAAAAATCTGAAAAAATTCATGAACAATACTTATAACAATATACTGCTACAGTAAAAATATAAATGTTGTCACTCTAGAACTTCCATGTGAAATCTGCATGTTTTCGATTTTTTTAGGTTTTTGATTTTTTACAAGCAGGATTTTCACTTTAAAAATCTGAAACCAATTGCAAAGTATGTATTTGGGTGCTTCACATGTGTCAGATTTTTCTCAGAATTTCTAACCGTCATTAACTAGGGAAAATAGGCCAAAAACTGATTTTTAGATTTTACACCATAACTACCCTCCCGATCGAGATACAGGATTGAAATTTTGTACAGTATGTTCTTTCTTGGTGCCCTATCGAATGGCACATCGTCGATAAAATTCGCTTCAAGGGCATTTTTCACTATCTTATCCGGCTATATACCCTTTTGCACATATCATTTTTTCACCAAGTGTCATATTTTAGGGAAGAAAGGCCAAAAAAATTCGAAAGTTGAAAAATAAGGACCACCCTAGTGGGCATCCAACGCCAATAGTCTTCTGGACGGTCTCTCCACCTCTGAGCTGAAAGGATTCGGCGAATGGGACTCTCCCGTGCAATCTCTAAAGCATAGAGATTTGGTTGTTCACTGATATGTTCAAACAGTTCGTCAGTGACAAAAAGGCTTTCCTGCAATTATGCACTTTCTCATTGGTTTTTTTGGCAGCGTAGATACTCGTGAAAGGCACAATATTCGCCTGGATGCCTTTTGGTTCAAACCATTCATTTTGGTCACTGGTTTCGTTAGCACTTATGCCACAATTGTCACTATCAGATTCCATTATCTAGTCTAATGAATAATCATCTTACAACGATGGCAACCGTAATACTCGGCGACGTCGACGTTTGGCATCACTATCACTACAGCGATGTTGACATTAATATCTCCTTTTCCTCCCAACATTTTGGTCTTATGGGTAATAAATACTTTTGAAAACGAACCAAAATTTTCTTTGGCTGCTCTTTACTTTATGCAAGAAATGGCCAACAGTTACACGATAACGCATTAACTTTATTTCAACGTTTCGCGGCGATGGGCTTGACAAGACTGCTGTTCGACGTTCGCTTCTTGCTTGTCGTTCGATCGTTTTTGATGCTTGCTACATTTTCGGGGCCAAAAATTTTTGCCTTTCTTCTATAAATTATTATCTATTTGGTATGTAATACAGTGGATTTGAACGAGGAGAACCTAAGAATCGAAGTTTCGATTTTGTAGGATCAATGGTTTCAAAGTCATGATTGCTTAAAGTTGAGCACTTTGCAATGTTTTTGACCGGTAAGCGCGCCACCATATTGGTTTGTAGTGACCATCGTGCGCCGCTTACCGAGCAGAGCCGCTAGGTAGCAGCACAGGCGCGCCCTATGTAGGGATATTGGCGCCACAAGCGCATATACCCTAGGCAACTGCCTAGCACAGGCATGGCCAGAAGTAGCACGCGAGCAGGCATTCTCATGGAATACTCCCACTTCTCCCGGCCGTGCGTCTCGCTCTCCGTGGCGGCCATAGTGCTCGGAGAAACTATGGCCGCCGAGGGGATTGGGACGCGCTGCCGGAAGAAGTGGGGGTATTCCACGGGTATTCCTTGAGAATACCTCCGAATGAATACCTCCTTGAGAATAGCACCGAGAATGGCTCCTCGCGTGCTAGTTCTGACCATGCCTGGCCAGAACGCTCCGTCGAGGTTGGCTGCACTGACCTCGGGAGAAAATTATCGCAAGAGACTAACTGTCACTCAGTGATGCGATATGGTGCAAGGTTTCTCGCGCATGCGCGGGCAGAACAGTAACGTATCTATATTAGGATGATAAGGTAGTAGACCCCTGAGGTAGTTATATTAGTAGGAGTGTATCGAAACAGTCTGTTCCGGACAAAAAGACTCCAGGACGTGTCCTATGAATTACAAAATATACACAAATACACGTGTTATACATCCCTGTTTCAAAATCAAATCATACTAATTTTTTAAACTTCTGTGGGGTGCTCAAGGTACCCCATTTTATCGAGAATCTTACTCTACTGAGGCTGAAATCGCCGCGCATGCGCCAGACATCTTGCACCATATCGCATCATTGCTCTCACTCGCTTGTCTGCGAACGGTGACAGAGAACGCACGCACTGTTCGCGTCTCAACCATACCGATCTCATACCGAACTCATACCAGCCTGTTCTATCCCATCCCCTCGGTTCAAATAGTGGCGGTGTTGGCTGCATAGTAAAACAAACAAACGAACGAACGTAACTCGTTCCACCACGACGTGGTGTGACAAAAACCCTACATGTAATAACGCTAACGTAGAGGAAATACCTTAGGAAATGTTTGACAGAAAATATCTTGGAAAATGTTCACACAAGGATATTGGCAGCTCGCTTGTTGTCGGCGGAACGGAAAGGACAGCAAAATCGGCGTCGCGCTCAATGTGTTAAAATGCCCGCTTCTCTGGCAATGCAAGAAATATAAACTGAGTTCTTATTTTAATTCGATTTGCGTTGCTCTATTCTATTAGAAAAATTGAGACTGCGCGCAACCAGGTCTGGGATAATTATTAGTTTTTTTTCTGTTGCAGATAACCTGAACATGGTGTGTGTGAAGCTGTTCATGTGCATGCAGGAGGAGAAAAGCGATTGAGGTCGTTGAATGAAGTTGTTCGGTCGCCGCGTCAGTTTTCCCCTGGAAATCGTGCCAGTCGCGCGACACAGACATTCACAGCCACATATATCTTCTGCGCACCGTTTTCCACATACATATGTCGGTACTATACCTTCGGGCGAATACAGCAATACTGAAGTTGACAATTCATCAATTACTAAATTCATTTATTGTAACGCAAAAACCCGAACTTTCTACGGATCACCACTCGAGGGGATCGCATGGCATAAAGCGTAATCAGAAGATGCTAGGATACGCATTTACGCAGCTACCAATTCAGATTGATTCGAAGTCCGGACACCAAGCATTGTAGGTATATAATCGAGACAGCAGCGCGGTAAACCTTACGTTAACGTTTACCAGCTGCTCTTCTTCTGTACACATATCAACTTGTTATTTTCTCATGTGATTTTTATATCGAGCTCTCGCTACAGTGAACCGCAAAGTGTCATTTTTGATTTGTTACGTTGTGTATAGTTGTACAGAATAACGATACAGCGGTTGAATGTGAAGGATTGAAAATTCGAAGGAGTTTGTTTCTTTTTGAATGTGATTCTAGCTGATTAGCGATCTCAAAATAAAATCGCTCGATCCATTGTTGGATGAAATCTTGCTACACATAGTTAGGGATCGGTGCCTTTCTCATCAATCTGTTGAATGCAACGTGAGATCATATCATCGTGTTTCGTAGTTAGTCGATCGATGCCGACGGATCTGCATCGATCACGCAGGGTATGACATATGACATAATGTGTCGTGTACGAAGATCGTACGTCAGGCCAGAAAAACTGCTGAAATTATTCGTCGAAACCAGTAATGGGCAGCGTCGATTGCATTTGTAATTGAAATACGTGCAAAATACGGAATAATTCTATTGAATGGATAAATCAGTTGACGAATATATTGGCATTTTATACTATATTATAGTTATGGAATGTGCAATACTTCTGTAATTTGTATTTAAATGCTCATTGAATACTGAATACAATAGTATTTCATATTTTTCACCTGATAAAGATATAAGTATTTGCTGTATTACAGCCAAACAAAAAGTATATTACTTCCTCGAATTTAGCACGATATATTCTTTATAGCCTGTATGCTGCATAATAGCATCGTGTACAGTCTGTTGTGCAGTTGATGAAAAATATTTGTACCATTGAGCTTTTGGGTAAAATGTTGGTGCTATTCTGTATTCGATGAACTTTTAAATACGATTTACAGAAGTACAGTAAATATTCTATAGATGCAACAATTTTTACACGATAGATGCGACCAAGAATACCCGCCCCCCCCCCCAACTTAGTAATCTGATCTCGGCTCGGTATATCGGTGTGAACCACTACTAACGCGATGCGAAGAGTCGCAGTCGCCGGCACAGTTCAAACGCCCGTGCGTCATCACAATGTAACACCAATATTTAATCTTCTTTGTTTTTCATTATTTTTTTATGGAACTTTCAGCAATATATTCCTGGCATTTTTCTAACGCAAAATGATACCAAACACAATATAATGTCAACTGTATTTAGTGGTTTAATTGACGATGAAAGTTTCGGACGCAAGAAAAGACAGCGTATGGGAAAGAAAGAGACGCGGAGAGTCGCAGTCGCCAGCATAGTTCAAAAGCCCTTGTGTGGTGTCTGTTTACACGTGCTGTCCTTCTCTACGGTTGGATCGACCTTTGGAGATAAAAAAAAACGTGGTAAAATAGCTACCCTGTACGCTAGATGCAACCGAATCCCCCGACGCTGTTGCGTCTATAGAACATTTACTGTATTTCATATTCCATAGCATGATTAAATACAAAATGCCAAGATATTCGTCAACTGATTTATCTATTCAATAAAAGTATTTTTTAATGGTATAACAATCGAATAAAATTGATAATAAGTTTGCCATTCGAATGCATTTTGCAATGCGTTTTGCACATCACAACTTGGAACGTATGAAAATAATCATCAAAACGCATAATATTGTATTATAAATGAAGTATAGCATAAATATTTATATTATTTAATTGTACATACGACATGAGCAACTATGAATTATTTATCATTCTTCATATACTGATAAATTGCTCTTCCGTTCAATATGTGGCTGGCTATTGTTCAATAAGTGACTTATTGGTCCTCAATAATCTCTTGTTGATGTATGCATAAGTAGAAATAACATTTACGTACTGGGTGTTTATCTCGCTAAATTGTCAAATAGCCGAGGGAGAAACGTTAGAATTACACACGGAGCATCGTAAAAGATAATTTTGAACGTATTTGAGAACAACGAGATGGAATATATAAGTAGCCGAGGAAAATATTCCTTCTATTCAAATTATATTCTCCCGAATCAACGACAAAATATAGGGGTATTGAGGTCTTGGAACTGTCATTTAGTAAAAGGTGATATTCTTCTTTAAAAAAATATTTTTTGAGTCAATACTATGGAAAAACAGTCAATTATTATGATCAACGATGACTAATGACGTGCCTTGTATGTCATGCGACGGGAAAAATAATTAAATTTCACAGAAGTGTGTAAATGATAAATTCAGATCATAAAAAAATAAGGGAGATAAACGCTGTGATGATCGAAAAGTATTTCATATTTGTGAAATTTTTGCGATGCCTGAGAAACGACTGCCCAAATATTCTTTTTTCCATGCAATTAGTTTTCGTTTGAAATGTAACAACAACCTTGTTTTATTAAAAAACAATTTTTGTTACAACTTTGTATAAACTACTTGCGAATTCAGGCGTTATAAAATTTATAAAAAAGGATTTCCTTTAAGCGTATAAAAGTAGTTAGTACGCGGAAAATTTATTTTATTAATTATTTAGAAGATGATGCTGGTTTGAGGAAAAGGTTTCAAATGGTTGGAAAGAGCAACTTTGAGGAGCTTTTGAAGGAAGAAAAAAATTATGTTTTACAGAAGATAATTAATTTTAGTACAATGTGTCACAATTTCACTAAATTCGCTTAGATTAATCGAGATACAACCCATACTATTAGTTGAGATACGTCGGCGGCGGATAGCAAAAACATAATTTCGAGATAATGCATTTAAAGTTTTAGGTTTAGTTATTTTGTTACTAATTTATGTTTTTTTCATCTACGTCATATCTATGTACTGCTACAATGTATGCTTCCGGAGTACGCGTCGGTTCATTATTACTAGGTGCGCAACTAAGTTTCCGGATTCTTTTCGATTAATTAAAAACAGAAAATTTCAAAAGAAATACAAAAAATTATTTATTCAAAATATCGTATCTCGCTAGCTACACAGTTTTGCCATCTCTCTGGCAATACATGGATACCGCGACGATAAAACGACGCATCTGTGGACCAAAACCATATTCATCTCACCAATTTTCCTTCCATTTTCCATGCAACCAAAGCCTTCGCTTTGGTTTGGTTTAGTTGAGACTTTACAGTTATAGATCTCGTTCCCCTGATTACGAATATACCCCATTATAGGGGCAACTAGTCAGTAATTTTCGAGATATTTGCAAATTAAAGTTTTATGGACGTAACATTGTCTGTTTAGTTCACTCTGTTACCACGTAATGGTGTGGCGTAGCGGCAGCGAGCTGAACTGGTACGCCGCGCCGTGGACCCGGGTTCGAGTCCCGTCGGAGTAACTTTTTTTTTATACTTCTTTTTTTTATTATTGTTTTATAATCATTATCTTTTGCGTATGTAGTAATGACTTTTCTATTACATCATTTTTGTTTGTTATGTATTACTTTAATTTATAAAATAATAAGTATCATTACAATTAACCCTTTGGAGGATAAAAATATATCTAAAATGTAAAAAAAGTATAAAAAAAGTTACTCCGACGGGACTCGAACTCGGGTCCACGGCGCGGCGTACCAGTTTAGCTCGCTGCCGCTACGCCACACCATTACTTGGTAACAGAGTGAACTAAACTGACATGTTACGTCCATAAAACTTTAATTTGCAAATATCTCGAAAATTACTGAGTAGTTGCCCCTATAATGGGGTATATTCGTAATCAGGGGAACGAGATTTATAACTCTGTAAAGTCTCAACTAAATCTGTGACGCGAAGGCTTTGCATTCTCTTTATAAGCCATGCGCCATCGACCGGAACAAGTGATAATCGGAAGGTGCGGTGGGTGCGGTAGCAGATCCCATTTCAGTGTTGTGAAGATGACCTTGACGATGGAAGTGCGATGGCACGGAGCGTTATCGTGCTGCAATATCACTCGTTCGTTCCATCTGTCTTTCAGTCAACTCATGTGGCACCCATTTTCCTACCTTTTGGATTTTCCCATGGCACGTAAACGTTTGGAGATACCTCGAAGAGTCACGTTTAATGCTTCCGCAAGTTGATCTTGTGTTTGAGTATCATCTTCATCCAATAACGCTTGCAGATCGGCGTCCTCAATTGTTTTTGGTCTTCTGGAGCGCTTTTTGCCTTTAATGTCGAAATCGCCACTTCTGAAGCGTTTAAACCAATCTTCACAGGTGTTTTTCGATGGTGCATGTTCACCGTAGGCTTCCTCGTGCAAACGACGCGCTTCAGCTGCATTGCGTTTTAGATTAAAATAGGAAAGCAAAACTTACCGCAAATGCTGTTTATTAGGCACAAAACTCGACATCTTTGTTGATAGAAAAAATACTTTTGCGCAGCGATACTTTTTAATATTAAGGCTGGTTATTGTTCACAGATGTTTACTCTATAAAAACAATATAACTTCACACATGTATGTCGACTACATCCGTTGTTAGCGCCACCCATATGTGAAACCCGGAAACTTAGTTGCGCACTTGGTATGTTTAACATTAAGTAAAATATCTAGCATAGACCTTTATGGTTTAGAATTACGTTCCTTAAAGAATTATATAGTTCATATTTAAGACGTCTAGATAGCTGTTCGCATATACATTTCAAGATTGATTTCATTAAATAATTTTGCCGTAATAATTACGCAGTTTGCACACATCACATACGATATATGTAGTTCCTAATATAGGAGACTAACGGTATACAGGTATAAATTAGTTTCAAAGGCTACGAAAACTGAGGATTGAAACATGCTCGGAGACCCGTAGGTCGCACAGCAAAAAGCATCGAAATCACAATGTTTACCACTCTTAAAATACTTAGCTTCTACTTCGGAATAAATTGTACATTTTTCCGTTTTCAGTTAACAAACTATAATAACGCAATATGCTTTTGGTCAGAAGTTAAAACGTAGGGATAATGTTACGAACTTCTAACTGATATATTAAAATAACAAATCCATGCTATAATGAGAAAATATTATGAAACTATATTCTAAAATATTTAAAGTAATATTTGTTAATTACTTGCAAGAATACAGTTAGGTGCTCAAAAAAACATTTATACAATAAAATCATAAATGACACTATATTTTTGTCACAATCTAGCAAAGTATATAAAAACAACAGAATTGAATCATTTTTACACCTCTGTATATCGTACTGTTTGATCTAAAATTTGGAATGTTTGCAAACATTTTGATTATGATTAAATATGTGATGATCGTTAGTATGACGTTACAATATTATAACGGTGGTCGAGGAAAATCTAATGCCGAGTCCATACTGCTGTCCGCGAAAAGCGGAAACGGTTCGCGGATGGTCGCAAACTGTTCGCGATCTTTTCGCAAGCTTTTCGTGAGCTTTAGTATGACACAATATCACAAACAGGTAGCGAACACCTGATCAGTGTAGACATGGCATTACGCGAAGTCTGCATAAGTTTTAGACTCATTTAATAACAAGATACATCATCGTCGTTCAGCGTCAATGAAGTACGCCAATGAATTGTACGCAAAGAGTAGGATTTTTTATAAACTCTATGATAATATCCGCAAAACAAGAAACCGGTAAAGAAGCACCTAGTCTATAAGTAACGAATATTGTTAGAACAGATATAGCAAATAATGTACCAACACTACAAAATCATATTTTATTAAATTACTTTGTTATACACATTGTCAAGTAAAAGTAAGCGAACGATAACAGTAAACTGCAAATGAAATGTTAAGGGGATGCCTTTTCATTTTTCCACTAATAAATACAAAGTAACGAAGGAATATATTGATAATTGTATAGTAGGATAGTTTTTATTTGTCTATTTTTTCTATTGTTGCTTCCCTAAATTGTGACACTTAGTGCGAAAATGATTGTTCGGACTATTCACGACCCACCCCCCCCTCCTACACGCGGACTCGACCCGTCGCACTTCTTCTATCCATGTATCCATCAGCACCATTACATTCTATTTTTCTTCATCATTGCCTACCATAGCCACTACATTCCAGAATCCAATTTTCATCTTTTCCCTTTTCCTTTTCTAATGTCTTCTCCTCTTTTCTTTTACCCTCTCCTTCCCATTCTCCTCCCCATACGTTTTCCTCTCCCATTTCCACATCTTTCCTTGCATCGATATCTGCATGTTAGAGATCGGTACGAGGAATAGCGGGTGGTAAGAAACTTTCCCAAATGTAATCACACACACATACACACACGAATCTATTAACACAAGTGACTAAGGCCGTCGTCAATTCCTCAACTGAGGAGTTACAAAAGGAGAGCTTTGCTCCTCATAGATCAGTGATGAGCAACCCCATGGCCCGCGGGCCGAATTTGGCCCGCTAGCAAACTGCCTGCGGCCCGCCTGAATATAGCGCTGCGCGACGCCGCGCCGTGGCAAAATTTAATAATTTGCAAGGACAATTACGTTAGGACATGGCGGATCAATTGAAAACAAATTTAAATTTAAAACCGCAAAATGTACTTGTTCAAGATTCGAATTGTGAATTTGCCGGTCGGTACGCCAACCGTCGAGCTGCATTCGCTCTGCTCTTTTTTCAACCCTGTTTAGAGTCGCGTAGCGAT